>JAASGM010000115.1:0-36429 GCA_023334215.1 Globisporangium cystogenes | reverse complement strand
GATTATCCCCTTTTGCACGCCTTGACATGGTCTCCATGACATCATCCGATGACGTCATTCTCTTTGGAGCCAATCTCTCGATCCAGGAGTTGGTGTGGACCACACAATCTCCCATGTAACGGTAGTGGCCCGTTACAGGTCTACTATCCGAGGTTGCGAACTGCCCAACTTGGCCAACAGAATGGAAGCAGCGTATTCATTCGTCTTGATGTTGTTAGCGAAACGACGGATCTCCGTCTCCAAACTTGACACCAAAAACGCTGTGCGAGTGAGAGCATCGCGATGCGTCTGGAAGTGAAGCCGTAATGCAATTCCCTTGCCTTGTTTTGCTTGAGGAATGTCGAGTACGTTGATATCGAGTGAGTTATGCCGCGCAGATGCTGTGAAGGGTTGGCGCGTTGATCGTGATGTACCCGGCAATAACTGAAGTGGACAACGGAAGAAGCGTGAAAGAACGGAGTCCTCTCGTCTCCTTCGTTATCGAAGCTTCGGCACGAGCTGGAGGCTCTATCGCGCGGAGGACGACGTGCATTCCACGAAGAACGGCATCCGAGCCCTCACGACTTTGTCCCGCGGAGCTTCCCCGCCGATCCAAGTGAGGAACCTGGTCTCCTCTGGAGTCCGCGGGCCACTTAACCTGAACACGCTTGACGCGAGCTTGGACGCCGCCCTGCCGTCACGCTTTGTCCACTCAATGCCGAATAGCGCGTATAACCGAAGGCGCTTGAACAGGTTGGTCTTAATCATCGTCTTTGCCGTAGTCTCCATCTCCAGCGCTAGTCCGTTGATATGCGTGGACGCGTAGCCTCTCGCTCCTGGCTCGACCAAACGCGGAGGCTTGTAGTCCACGATCTTGTTGCGCTGACTCCGAAAGTCGGCCAAGGTCTCTTCCAGTCGGTTTCAGATGTCCCCATTCGCTTGGTCACTTGGCGATGCAAAGCCGGGACAGCGAGACCCCGAGGCACACGCGGTAGAAGAATTCTTGGTCAGCGGCGGCAGCTCTAAGCCCGCCTCGCAGCAACGGAGAACGTGGAGATTTGCCTCGTATATGGCCTATACCCGCATTTGTTGAACGAAGGCGCACGTCCGTCGAATCTCGTCGACTAGCGCGGTCCATGCGTCTGGAGCCATGATAGTCGACTCGGGCTTCAGGTTTGCAAGCTTGATCTTGATGCTCGAGTATTCTTGGTGGTCAGGAGGCGGTTCCCCTGGTGCTGGTGGCGTCATGGCGGGGAGAGTTGAACCGTGTTGATCAGTGCTTGGTGTCGAGTCTTCGGAAAGTTGAGAAGTAAACGAGATCTGGCGCAGCAAAAACGGAGGCCTCTGCTCGGCATCGCGTTGGAACGTTGTTACGGGTGGGTGTGGTGGTGTCACTACTCTCTGAAAGGTTGCTTCTTGCCTCATGAAAAGGTAGTAGCGCCGGTGGTTGTGCATTGAGATTTTGATTGTTGTTAAACTTGATTTTGGTCTGCCAACGGTTTGCTGGTCTGCCAACGCGACACTGGTCTGTCAACGGTGATTTGGTCTGCCAACGCTGGTTTGGTCGATTTAGTCTGCCATGGGCGCTTTGTACTACTGTTGTAACCTGGTGTACCCGAGTTACGCAAGACAGTAGCAGAGGGAGTTTGCACGAGCACCTTCTCCGAGGATCCCAGTGACGGAGGACGAGAGGCGAGGCGGGTTTTGTGATCGAAAACCAAAAGTGTTATTTATCTTAGAATGGCGCTGAGCCACTCAGTGTGAGCTTCACAAGTTTTGTATGCTTATACTAAAACTAAGACATCCTAATATATGAATAGCTCTGAGAGTCCCTAAAACTTATTAGCTATAATTGTGCTAATTGATAGCCAATCGAAAGACCGCACGGCATTGCTGGTCTTATAGTACTTGTGCGGAGAGTAATCTCGTGGCGCTGGGTTATACTACCTCTGTGTCACAAAACAATGCCGATTTGGATTTAATCTATCAATTTAAACTGTACCATTGCCTAAAATGACTGCAACATTTTTCTTATTTTATCGTATAACAATGCCGAAAAGATCAATATACTCATCCGATTATTCAATTTCTTTCATCTAATCTTGTGGACGACATATGATCAACCACAGTCACTTCATAGCCTTGTTTAAAAGAGGATGGCTTGCTCTTCAAAATAAGGCCAACAGCTCGGTTGTCGCGTCTTTGGTCGCACAGTTATATATTTTTGACTTCAGAGGCGAAATGTTGCCTTGCAAAATGTGAGACAGAGCTTCGATTTCTGCAGTTAATATTATGTCAAAAATCGCTTTATTTCCATGAAGCATGCATGCAGGTGATCACGAAGGAAGCAGCCGATTTGGTCAACAACTCATCCCACAGCAAGCTCTGGCACAAACGTGCATTATTTTGTGACATAGATGTATTATTCGTAAACCGCGCGTGTAACCCAGTTACACCCCCTCACACTTAAGGTAGGTTCTTCCCCTAAGTTTCGACGTTCGATTCCTGAGTCAAGGTGGACCACATCACTCGTGGCCACGTGTGGTGGATAATGTGGACCACGTCACGCAAGTCACTCTGTTTGAGGACGTCAGTATTCGGGAGGACACTCGCTGTGGAGGTCACTTAGTGAGCAATGTTCGTATTCGCCACTTTCGTGAGTGCCACACATTTGTGTGCACCACGCCAACTCGTGTGCGTCACACTCGCTTGTGGACGCCACAGTTTCGAGGACGAGAGTCACTCGCAGGTGAGAGGGAGAAGAAGTGACGCAGCGCGCGCTAACCCCCTCACATCATTTCAGTAACGTGCGCGTCGAGCTCTCCGTGAGAACGGCTCAGACGACGAATTGCTATGTTTGGGTAGTTAACATTGTTAAATTTATCGTATTTTTATACGATAATTTTTAAACAAATAAATTATTTTTAAAAAAATGGAGCCTGGTGTCCTAAAACCGCACGACGTGTGTTATTGTAGCCGTTTATGCTAAAAGCTAATGTGATGTGCCACGTCATGTGCAATTTTGAAGTTTATCATGCAAAAAATTCATGTCCACGCTAAATCGTGCTAAACGTGTGCTAATTCGTCGTTTTTCATGCTAAAAGTTAGTGCAGCGTGGTAAGTCGCAGTCACTCATGCCAAACGCTCGTGTCGTGTGCTATTTCGTAGTCTTATATGCTAAAAGGAAGTGTAGTGTGCAAAAGCGTTGTAATTTGTGCTAAAGCTCTTGTCGGGTGCTAAAAATCTACTGCACACAGTAAAACAGTGCGCGATGTGTTTATTTGTACCTCGATGCGCTAAGATAAAGGTATCACACTCCAATTTAAAGTATCACAGGACAAAACAGTCCAACGATGAGCTTGAGTGTGAACAATGAATTTGAGTGTGTCTGTCGAGAATTTGATTTCGACCGTGTAATGACTGGGTAGTGGCGTCGCTGTCGAAGGTTCGGGTTGTGCATTTCGGCCTTGAACAGCAGACCCACCGTTGAAGCGAAACTGGGTCCTTCGATCTCTAGTGGTGCCGACGGAAGTTGCTGACCAACACGCTGACCAGCAGATACATCCCGGAAGATGGCTGCAGCTTCAACGTGGTGGTCGATGTGATCCGCTGAGGTGGTCGTAAACAGTGGCACGCCTCGCGCGCATGAGGTGACTGTCGAGCAGCTTCGCCAGCGCCGCACCGCATTCGACAACTCGCACCGCGCCGCACAACAGCCCACTTGCCAGCCCTCCACGCACCGCGAGCTATGGAGCAGCCAGCGCAGCAGAGCATGCGAGAGAAGATGCTAAGCGGCCAGCCGTTCAGCGCCGACCCCGGGCTCATGGAGGACAAGGTCCGCTCGCGCGCGCTCGTGAACAAGTTCAACTCGCTGGCGCCGGGCAGCGACGACGCTACCGCCGTGCTCAGCGAGCTCATGGGCTCGGTCGGCAAGAACGTGTACATCGAGCCGCCGTTCAGCTGCGACTACGGCTTCTACATCCACCTCGGCGACAGCGTGTACATGAATTTTAACTGCGTGATCCTCGACGTGTGCGAAGTTCATATCGGCGCGCGCACGATGCTGGCGCCGAACGTGCAGATCTACGGCGCGACGCACTCGCTGGACCCCGTGGAGCGCAGCAGCGGCGGGGAACTCGGCAAGCACATCTTAACGATCGGCAAGACCGTGCGGATCGGCGAGGACGTGTGGATCGGCGGCGGCGCGATCATCCGTCCGGGCGTGACGATCGGCGACTGCGCGGTGGTTGGTGCCGGCGCCGTGGTGACGAAGGACGTGCCGCCGCGGTCCGTGGTCGCCGGCAGCCCCGCGCGGATCATCAAGCACATCGACTAAGGGCTGGGCAGGAGGAGCATTGTCGACGCGAAGGATTGCTTGTGTCGTGGTGTAAATCGGTCTGGAATTACGTAAAACGAAGCCGATTTAGCTTTATGTTGTGTCCCATTGTCCCTGATAAGTTCGATTTGTTCGGAACAGACCGTTCGCGAATTCGGGACCGATCTGCCGAATTTGCGTGGCTCACTTACTTCCCGACTTCGCCCCTCACCGCCGACGACGATGCTCGCGCTCCGTGTGGTCTCCGCGCTCTCCAAGTCCCGCGCCTCGGCGGCCGCGTTCGCGGTCGCGCGCCCGGCGACCGCGCGCTTCTTCTCCACCAAGTACACGAAGGCGCACGAGTACATCACGCTGAACGGCAAGGAAGGCACAGTCGGCATCACGGACTTCGCGCAGAACTCGCTCGGCGACGTCGTGTTCGTGGACCTGCCGTCGGTCGGCCAGTCGTTCGCCAAGGGGTGCGTCATTATTAGTAGTACGAGTGCGTCTAGCGAAAATGGCTGACGCGCGGTTGGCGTGCGGCAGTGACGCGTTCGGCGCCGTCGAGTCGGTCAAGGCGGCCAGTGACGTGTACCTCCCGGTGGGCGGCAAGATCATCGCGGTGAACGAGGTGCGTTACGACAGTTGGCGAGAAGGTCTGTTCGAGGCGAAGGAGAAAAAGAGCTGACGGTGCCCTTTTTGGCGGCGCGCAGGACCTGAACGAGAGTCCGAACCTCGTGAACGAAGAGGCCATGAACGGCGGCTGGTTCGTCAAAATCGAGGTAGGCTCTCTGCTGTGATAGCGCTGCTGTCGTGTGGCAGACGCCGCTGACGGCTGCTGGTTACGGGGATGCAGGTGGCGAACCCGGCGGAGCTCGACGAGCTGCTCGACGAGGCCGAGTACGCGGAGCACTGCGAGAACGAGGAGCACTAAGCGCCGGTCGCCAGCCGCTGCAACCGGTCGACCGCTTGTTGCGCTCGCTCCTGGTGGCGCTGTTTCCTACTGTCACCCTCCTTCCTCCTCTGCAAGCTCAGCGAATAGACGCGTTGCCCTTCCAGAGCTCGTCCGAGTGCTTCTGGTGCTTCTGGAGCTTCTGGTGGTGCTTGCCCACCTGCTTGAAGTTGCTTGTGGCCAATCAATCAATCGATGCTGGTCACTTCCAAACACCACACTCGTCCAAGCGTCACTAAAGCGGGGGAATTGGCCATGCTGCCCAAGAGCTCCTCTCGTGCGCGTGCGCATGCGCGTCGCTGGGTCCACAGCCAGCAGCTCGTGCGCGACGCGCTGCGGGAGGCGCACAAGCAGCTGCAGAGCGCGGCGGCGCTGCCAGCGAGCGCAGCAGGCGACGCGAAGCCGCTGCTGGCGAGCGCACTGCGGCCGCGGCTCCGCAACAGCAGCGACGTCTTCCTGCATCTCGACCGCCAGGTGCGTTTTGCGCTAGTCAGCCGCCACGAGCGCGCACAAGAGAACAACACTCACCGCCGGGCACGCGCTTGCAGCTGACGCAAGGCGAAGCGGAGACGCTGAGTGCCGCGCTCGCGCGCAGATGCCGCGGCGAGCCGCTGGCGTACGTCACAGGCTCGCGCGAGTTCTGGTCGCTGCCGCTCCGCGTGTCGCCCAGCACGCTCATCCCGCGCAGCGACAGCGAGGTGCTGGTCGAGACGCTCGCGGCCCAGTACGCCAAGCAGAGCGCGCTCCGCATCCTCGACGTCGGCACGGGCTCGGGCTGCCTGCTGCTCGCCGCGCTCGCCGAGTTCCCACACGCGCGTGGCGTGGGCATCGACGTCTCGGACGACGCGCTGCGAGTCGCGCAGCAGAACGCGGACGACCTCGCGCTCGCGCCGCGCGCGCAGTTCCTCCAGTACGATCTGCGCGACCTGCCGCGTCTCGACGCCGCCGCGCGCTCGACGACGACGACGGCGGCGACGGCGGCGCTCTTCCAGCAGTTCGACGCGGTGCTGTGCAACCCGCCGTACATCCCGCGCGGGGAGCTGCACCTCGTGGCGGACGACGTCCTGGCGCACGAGCCGCACCTCGCGCTCTTCTCCGACGGGCCGGACGCCGTCCGGAGGCAGTCGGACGCACGCGATGAAGACGACGACGACGACCCGCAGGGACTGCGGATGTATCGCTGGCTGCAGCAGAGCGTCGGGCACGTGTTCAAGCCGCCGACATCGCCCGACGAGCGGCCGCGCTCGCTGATCGTCGAGATTGGCTCGGAGGCGCAAGCGCAGGCGGTGCAGGCGCTCTTCGCGGCGCCGTCGACGCGCCACTTGGTCTTCCAGCGATTCCTCGTCGACGGCCAGCGACGGCCTCGCGGGCTGCTCTTCCAGACCTCGTAGAGCGTCGCAGCGTCGCAGACCGAAGAGACGACTTGGGGGAGCACCGCGCGTCTGTTCATCCGCCATGAAGGAGTCACTCGCGGCGCGTCAGGCGGCGCTGCTCCGGCAGAACGCCGAGCTCGACGAGCGCGTCGTGGCGATCGAGCAGCGCCGCCAGCAGCAGCTCACTGGGAGCGCGAACGCGAGAGACCTGCGCGAGCTGGCGCCAGCGCCGTCGCGGTCTCCGCGAGCGTCGAGCACCGAGCCCCACGAAGCAGTTGACGACGAGGAGGATGAGGAGAGTGATGCGTTGGCGCCGGCGAGAGCGCGGCCGAGTGCTGGTAAAACGAGCCTCACGATGGACCTGAGCGCGTCGATCGACTCGTTCGGGTCGCGAGCTGCTGAGGCTGCTGAACCGGAGGGGCCGACTGAGACCCAGAAGAGCAGCAGAGCGACGACGTCGCGAGCGCGCGGAGCTGCTGAGGCGTCTGCCTCTCTGAAGCGCCAGGGATCAGCGGAGTGGAAGCTCGAGAAGGCGGACGAGAAGCTGGCGGGTGCCGCTGGTCGCAGAGGCGACGACGGCGCCGACTCCCCCGACGGCCTCGGGCTCGAGGCGACTGTGCGGTACCAGAAAGCTCGCCTGCGCGTGCTCCAGGACGAGGTCGACACGGCCAGCAGCCACGTGAAGGAGCTGGTGCGTAGTCGGCGGTGCTGTGGGTCCTCAGGCAGTCGAGTCGCTTCTCTGCGGTGGGTCGCTCTCTCCTCACACGCGCGCTGTGCAGCAAGGCGCGCAGGGCGTGCTGAAGGCGCAGCTCGACGACGTCAAGGCCGAGAACGGCGTGCTCGCGAAGAAGTGGCAGCAGACACAGCAGCTGCTCGACAAGCAGAAGGAGCTCAGCGCCGCGCAGGAGAACAAGCAGCGGGTCCTCGAGACGCAGCTCGCTGCGGCGCTGGCCAAGGCCGAGGAGGTGCAGCGCGCCGAGAAGCTCGCGTCGCAGCAGTTCCGCTCCAAGGACGTGCGGCTGAACCGCGCGCTCGAGGAGGTCGAGAAGACCAAGCTGCAGCTCCAGGAGGAGCGCAAGGCGCACGACAAGGACGCGGCCGCCAGGAGCGATGTGGAGCAGCTCACGCGCGAGAACAAGAAGCTCGAGAAGCACAAGAGCGAGCTGCTCGTGGCGTTCAAGAAGCAGATGAAGCTCATCGACCTGCTCAAGCGCCAGCGCATCCACATGGAGGTGAGCGCCGCAAGCAAAGCGCAGGCGCTCTTCTACGATTATCTGACCGCGAGCTTGTGCGGTCGTCTAGGCGGCCAAGATGCTGTCGTTCACCGAGGAAGAGTTCAGCAAGACGCTCGAGCTCGGCTGAGGCTGAGCGCTGGCTCACGCGTCCAGGTGCAGGAGCTCGTGCTGCAGCGCGAACTGCGCCTCAAGTCGCTGCGCCTCCAGCACGCGCGTGAGCTCCAACTGCGTGCAGCGCGTTTCGTCAGTCTCAGGCATGCGTAGGAGCGGCTGCGGATGCCGAGCCCTCAACGCGCACCTTCTTCTCGGTGAGGTAGTGATACGCCTGCAAGTGCGCCTCCTGGAGTGTCTCGAGCTGCGAGATGCTCAGCCCGCCGTCCGAAGGCTGGAGCTCGATGTCCGTCGACGACGACGCGATCACGAACGCCTCCACGGGGATGTCGAGCTCGTCCGCCATCGGGAACGTGCGGTGGAAGATCGCGTTCAGCGTGTGGTACGACGCGGAGCTGTGCCGGGGAGATGACTCGGCGGAGCCAGCGCCGCTGTCGCCATCCAGCGAGCGCTCGGCTGCTGCAGCGCTCGACGGGACTGGAGTCCGTGCTTGAGGAACTGGAGCAATGGCGGAGTCCGAGGCTTGTGCGACCGTCTTGACAGCCACTGGAGGAGACGAAGTCGCTTCTGCTGCCTTCGCTCTCGTCTTCGGAGCCCGCGCCTTCGCTCGCTGCTGCTGCTGCTTGTGAGGCGCTGCAGCTGTTGCTCGCGTCTTCTCCTCCTCGATCGACGGCTTCCTCCCTGTGTCCGGACAGGCGTCGCACGTGAGCCACCATCACGATGCCACTCGGTCAGCGTCCGACCCATGCAACTCACGCGTCTTCTTCGCTGCGACCTGCTGCCAGTCACCACCGTCGTCACGCTGAGCTGGCGACGCGGCTTTGACACTCCCCACAGGATCCGCAGCCGCTGGTGTCGTGACTGCAGCGATGGGCGGTGACGCATCTCTCGCGCCGTCGCCCTCGCTGCCTCTGACAAGATCCGAGTCTGCTTCCGCCCCCTCGCGTTCGTCATCCGCCGACTCGAGAGGCCCAGCGGGTCGGTCGCTGGGTGCTGCTGCTGTTGGCTTCTTCGCCTTGCTCTTCTTGCTCTTCCTGCTTGTGTTCGCTCTTCTAGTCGTCTTCATGCCGTCGAGCAGCTCGTTCGCAAGCGCGACTCGGCGCTCGGCAGCGAGCTCCTCCATGTCTGCCAGCCTGCGCTCCAGACACTCGACGATCTCCGCAGACGCGCCTGTTCGCTTCGCGAGGTCGATCGGAGTCAGCCCCGCCGCGTTTCGGAGCGACACGTCCGCGTCCACCTGGCGCGCGGTGAATGCTCTCACGCCTCGAACGTTGTGGCTCAGCACTGCGAAGTGCAGCGCCGAGTTCCCCGCGGCGACCTCCGTCGCGTTCACCTGGACGCCAGTCGCAAGAAGCAGCCGCACGATCTCCTCGCCCGCGGTCGCGAGTTGCTCCACGCTCGAGTCGCCAAGGCGCGCGGCGCACATGAGCGCCGTCATACCATTCGCGTTCCCGTACGACGCGTTCGCGCTCAGCTCCGCCAGCAGGAGACGCGCGGCGTCCGCGTTCTTGGCCACACTCGCCATCATCAGCGCTGCCCGACGTCACGGGACAACGCGTCAGTCGTGAGGCACCGCCGCATTGGTAGCAGCAGACTGACACGCACGCGTATCGCCGTTGACGTTCGGACTGTCCGCGATCGCCAGGAGCTTGGCTCTGCGCTCCGGAGTCGCAACGAGCTCACGCATCACCTGCGGCTGCACGTATCTCATGTCCCACAGCACTCGTGAGTCTGGCGATCAGCACCGCTCGCGTACTCGCGAGGCACGTACGTTGGTCGACATGGCCGCCAGGTGCAGCACGTTCGTCCGGTTCGGCACCGTAGCACACGAGACGATGGAGGTCGCGTCCGCCGCGTACCCCACCAAGTCCGCCCGTCCTACCACACAAGCAAACCAGCACCGTTACACCAAGCGGACGGTCGGTCAGGTACCGCATGGTCGCGTCAAGCAGCAGCTGGGCAGGACGCACCGCAGGCGCAGATGCGCATGAGCAGACTCCAGCCAGTGTCGGTCGGCACATTGAAGTCCACCGCCTTCTCGCGGAAGAACTTGCAGCACGCGTCAAAGTCCGCGAACTCCACGATGCGGTGCGCGAACTCCTGTGCCTTCGCTGCTGCAGTGGCCGCAGTTGCAGGCGAGGTCGGCGCGAGGCTCGTGCCTGCCGCTCCGGTGTCCATCGGCGCACCACGATGCTTGTCAATTGAAATGTTGCGCGAAGGTCGCGCGAAGTGAGCTCGTACTTTATCGAGTGTGGATGTAGCCATTTAGGTGGTTTCAGAAAACCAGAAAGGCAACTCGCTTTGCCTTTGCGACGCTCGCTCTCGCTCGCGCGACGACGAGGACGCACTACGCGCTTGCTTCTCTGTCGCGGTGACGCCCAAGCAGCAGAACTAGCGGCAGCCATGAGCCGCGAGCTCGATGGCCTCCTCAACAAGCTCACGAAAATCAACAACGAGATGGGCGGTGAGGAGGGCCGCCAGAAGAAGGGCAAGGGCGGCGGCGACCGCTTCCACGAGCTCAAGACCCAAGTGGGCGAACGCCTGCACCGCCTCAAGTTTGTGCGTATCTGTTGTTGCTACTGGGCGGTTTGCTTCCTGCACGCATGAACAGGAAGAGATGAAGCTATGGCGAAGGAGTCTGACGCGCGTGTGAGCGCGCGACTCTTGCTGTCGATTCTACTGGCGTCTCCATAGAACTTGCAGGACCCGGAGGCGCAGATGAAGCGCAACAAGCACCCGCGAGAGGCTATCCGGCGGCAGCAGGAGATCCGTGAGGACATCCGGCTTGTTGGCCAGGACATCAACGAACTGCAGACCAGCTACGAGCAGGAGACGAAGAAGAAGAAGGTCCGTTCATTGGAGCTCCGGAGAGTCCGTGCAAGCTCTCGTCCGTGCTTTCGTCACGCTCACTTTGCCATCGGTGATGCCTCTATCATACACACAACAGAGCAAGTTCCCGCCTGAAGAGCTGCAGATGCGCAAAGAGATCATTCAACAGTACTTGTCCGAGTTCGCGCTCGTGAAGGAGCTCTCGTCTGCCGGGTACCGCGCGCCGGGGGGCGACAGATCGTCGTTTGATCGAACTGGCGTGGCATCTGCTGCTGGAGGGCTCGAGACATTCACTGGTCGTGGTGGACGCGGTGGAGGTGCTGGAGGTGGCTACGGCGGTGGAGCAGGCGGTGGAGCAGGCGGTGGAGGCGGCGGCGGAGGCGGAGACGAACGCCTGGAAACCGAAGAGATCACCTCCGACCAGCGCGAAGTGATGGTGCAGATCAAGCACAACGACCAGCGATTCGTACGTGCTTGGCTGTCTGGTGGCTGCTCGTGGCGATGTGCTGACGCTCGCTGGATGCTCGGGATCTGTGCTGTATGCACTCTCCAGGACATGATGATCGAGCAAATCGGAGACGGCGTCCAGGAGCTCGGGCAGCTCGCTCGCGGTCTGAACGAGGAGCTCCAGCAGCAGAGCATCATGATCGACGGTCTCGAGGAACGAATCGACACGACGCAAGCCCACGGTACGCGCTGACTGTCAGCCGCGTTCGTTCGTGCGCTTGTCAGTCTGCTGAGACTGTGTCGCCTCCTCTGGCAGTCGAGAGCGTCAACCTGAAGATGAAGAAGACGCTCGCGAAGGTCGGCCGCAGCGCTGACAAGTGCATGATGGACATGATCTGCCTCATCCTGCTGCTCGGCATCCTCACGGTCGTGTACAACATGTTCATCAAGAAGAAGTCCTGAGCGAGCGAGGCGACGATGACGGCAGCCGCGTCACCAGCAGCTCCGTGGACAATCGCACGGCTTTGGTGCTTGCGACTTGTGAGCTCCACACCCACACCCACACACAGACGTCCACTGCCTGCACCAACTCTCGCGTCACAGAATACACATTGCTATTCTCCTCCGCGCAGTGAGCTGCGCACCACTCGAGTTCTCACTGGCGACCGCTCCCCAGCAGCAGCACCGTCGACGTCGACGCCGCCACTTCCCACTCCACTCGAAGCGCGTGCGCAGCGGCGGCGGCTGCCTACGACGAGGCGCCGAAGGAGCCGACGTTGTCCTTCTTGTCGTTCTTCTCGACCTTGACGGACTCGCGGTACTTCTGCAGGTAGAGCTTGAGCGGCTCGACGTACTGGTCGAAGCCGAGCGTACTCATGGCCCAGATGATGTCGTCGCCGTTGATGGTCTTGCGCTTCTCCTGCTGGCACTTGTCGCTCGCCTCGCTCGTGATGAACGAGATGAACTCGCTCACGCACTCCTGCACGGTCTCTTTGCCGTCCTTGGCGATCTTGGCGGTCGACGGCAGCGACACCTTCATGATGCGCGAGATGTTGGCGGTCGGCAGGAAGCGGTCCTGCTCGCGGATCTCGTCGTTGTCGTGCTCCTCCTTGCCGGACATCGCTGCTTGCTGACTGATACTTGCTGGGGTGGCGGTGCTAGCGGAGATGAAGAGGTGTCGCTGCTGGTGCTGGACGCCGTGCGAGGAGGAGGAAGGTGGTGGCGTGAGGACGTCGAGCGAGCGAGCTGCAGGTCTGCTTCTTGGCAGCGCTCTTCCAGTATTGGGGTTTCGTTGGGCCAAGCCAGTTCCCTCATTTATTTCACTAGCCAACAGTGTGAGAGACAGGGGTAGGGGCGAGAGAGAATTTACAATTGTAGTTCTAAAAACTCTAATAACTGCGAATGTAGGACGCTAGGAGCTGGAAACTGCATATTTAATCTGTATCCTCTAAAAGATCTACATATATGTACACATACAAAAAACAAGTTACATTTCATGACACACACTCGACCAACGCACATTGACACACCAATGGAAGTTCGCTCATCATGCGTCTATTGCCTCGCTCCGAGACCGTCGGGTCCGCGTCTACGGCGTTACGTGCTCGCCTCCTCCTCGTCCTCCTCGACATCTTCCTCGTTCACGTCGTCGGTCTTGAAAAACGTGTACGAAAGCGTGATGTTGTGCACCGCCGCCATGCTCGGGTCGTCGCAGATCTCCGGGTCGATGAAGAAGAACACGGGCATGTCGATCTCCTCGTTCGCCTTGAGGCGCTGCTCCTCGAAGCAGAAGCACTGGATCTTGTTGAAGTAGACGCCAGCCTGCGGCGGGTACACGTTGTACGTCGCGACGCCCGTGATCGCCTTGTCCGTCTTGTTCTTCGCCGTGTAGAACGCCAGCGCCGTCTCGCCCGGCACGAGCACGAGCTCGCGTTGCTGCGGCCGGAACGCCCACGGCATCGTGGCGCTCACGCCGCCGTCGAACGTGATGCGGATCGGCTTGGAGTCCTCGCGCGGCGTGAGCCGGTCGGCGACGACCATCTCCGCGCGCTGCGTCGTGCCGCCGAAGCCCGTGACCTTGCAGAAGATCTTGTAGAGCGGCACGAACGCGTAGCTCATCCCGACCCACGCCACGGCCACGCCCGTGAGGTAGATGAGCGCGCGGCGGTTGCCCTCGGCCATGCCCGCGCGTCGAATGCGCTCGGCGCGAGACTTGGGCGACTCGGAGGACGCGAACGTGCGTCGCGCGCCGGCGGAGCGCGCCGTCCACGGCCGCGCGGGTGTCACGAGCGCGAAGGCGGCGGCGGCGGTGGCGCTGCGGCGCTGCTTGAGCAGCAGCATGGCGCGCAGCATGTCTATCGCGCTTGGTGGTCACCGAATGGCTTTCAGCGATTTTTGATGACCATGCAGGGGCTACTAATACGAGAGAAACAGTGCTGCACCAACTTCTTGTGATGCAACTCGCGATGACGAAGGCAACTTGGTCAGAGCTGTGCTGCTTGCTGCTTGGTCGGAACTGCTATCGGGTTTGATGTTGCAGATACTCGCAAGGACCAGAAGACGACAACGACAGCACAGGAAGAAGACGAAGAAGAGAGAGACACCGTGGCGCAGGCAGAAGAGTGGTGAAGTATTATCGTCATTAGTCCGCCTGGTGGTAGCTGCTGAAAGCCTCAAATCAATCGCTCCTCCGGATCCAGAAGGCAGAGAACGCGCGAGCGGCGCCGCGCGCGACCGCAAAGTCGCGGCCAACGGCTTACTCGTTCTCCTCGGCGCGAACGCGCGCGTTCGGGTTCGTCACGCGCACGTTCAGCTGCTCGGCGCGCTCCACGATGGCGCGGCGGTTGCGGCCCGACACGTTGTGCGCGATCTCCGCGCAGTACTTGCGGTTGTGCATCAGGAGCAGCTCAAGCTCCGCCACGTTGTTCACGACGAACTTGAGGAAGCCGTTCGGGAGCAGGTGGCGCGTCTTCGAGTTCGAGCCGTAACCGATGTTCGGCATCTTGATGTTACCCTTGAACTTGCGACGGACGACACCATCGATACCCTTCGGGCGTCTCCACGACTCCTGCTCGCCAACGCACATGCGCAGTTGTTAGCGGCCGGCTTCCAACTTGCAACGCTGTGATCCAGAGGCGACTTCGGATCCCCCAGCAGAGCAGCTCGCAATCAGGCAGCACGTCGGCCGGGGACAGCAGCCAAAGCAGCTCGAGCCGCTCGAATGCCACCTCGGCTGCTGTCCCATGTGCTGCTGATCCCGACGCTGTGCTGTTGTAGTTGCTGCTGCTAGGATCGACGTCGCTCTGCTTCGTCACATGCAATCGACAGCACGTACGGAGAGACGCTTGAAGCGGTCCGACTGGTGACGCTTGAACTTCGTCACCTTCTTCTTGACGATCTTCGGGCGGACGACGGGAGTAACCTGCACCATCTGCGTGGTTCAACCAGGATCGATTAGCTTCACTGCGGTGCTCGTAGTTCGTCTCTGTAGTTGGGGGTGCGAAGGAGGGGAGCGGCGCCACGAATGCTGAGTGCAGCAAGCGAGCGAGCGAGCAAGCGAGAGCCGCCATCAGGATCATGTCGTTGCTGTCGACTCTGCTGTGGGATGCCGGCGAGCTTCGTTCGGCTCCGACGACGGCGCATGCTGCTGCCTGCTGCGTTTTACCGATGCGCCTGCTCAGCCGATCCTGTCGCCGCACGCTGCTGCCAGTCAGGCGCCGTGCTGTCGGTTATCCCTGGGTGTGCCCTGTTTGCTGTTCACTGCTGCCCTTGCGCTCCTCTCGCGCTCTCTTGCTCGCTCGATCTCCTCCGCATCACCACGCAGGCGCCGCCGCCGCCTTCGCTCCCTCCCACACCCGCACCCACAGCCACGAAGAGCGCATGCCGCACCTTTGAATTGAGGGAGCCTTTGTGATTTCAGCACTACTCTGCGGCAGTCGCGGAAGCGCAGCAGAGCCGAGTGAGTGGCCATCGCGAGACGTGCTCAACCAAATGGCTGGCTGTCCGGCACGGTTCCGACCCCGCGGTTCGCGGTTCGAGGACCGCGGTTCGCTCGCGTGGGCCACATAGAATGCATTTTTTCATTTTAGAGCGTTTTGTGTTTCGAACAGCTCACGTAATGATGTGATAGTGATAAAACACAGGAAGATGATCATGCGCAAGCTCGTGACGGCGGCAGGTGCGCGTCTCGTGCCTTGCGCGTCTCAAGGACGGCAGGGCCAACTGACTGACGCACACGCCGCCTACTCAGATGCGGCAGCTGCTGGCGATGACGGCGGCGCCCACGCGACGCTGCGCGTGATGACGTACAACGTGCTGGCGCAGGTGTACGTCAAGTCGCGCTTCTTCCCGTACTGCACGCCGAGTGTGCTGCGCTGGAAGCGCCGCTCGAAGGAGCTGGTGCGTGTGTGTTGGGCGGAGTGCGCGCGTGGCTGCCGACGCTTCTTTGTATGAACGACTGACTCTGTAAACACGGTGACGAACGCAGGAAGCGGTCTTCGCATCGCTTCCGGTTCGCCCGGACGTCATCTGCCTGCAGGTGGAGTCCCAGTAGACCGAGAGAGAGAGAGAGAGCGACACACATTCCGACTCACACGGACGCTATGCGGCGCAGGAGGTGGACATGTACGAGGAGTTCTGGGTCGGGATGATGCAGCGCATCGGATACACGGGGTGCGTACGCAGCGCAGAGGCGACGACGCTGCCTCAAGGCCACTGACGACGACGCGTCTCGCTGCCGCCTCAGCGCGTACGCGCAAAAGACGTCGGGCAAGAAGGACGGCGTCGCGCTGTTCTGGAAGAGCGCGGAGCTGGAGCTCGTGGAGCTCCGGCAGCTGCTGCTGGACGAGCCTGTTGGGGACGAGTCAGGTGAGAGGAGGAGCTCCGCTCCCTGGCTGCTGGACGACCTACTCTGACGAACGCGAGAGGCTGCAGACTGTAGCGACGACCTCCTCGCGCGAGTGCAGCGAGGGAGCGTGGGGCTCATCGCGCGCTTGAAGCGGATCGGCGCGCCGTCGCTCGAGTTCGTCGTCGCGACCACGCACCTGTTTTGGGATCCGACGCAGGAGGACGTCAAGCTGCTGCAGACGCGCCGCATCCTGCGTCCGCTGCGCGAGTACGCGCAGGGTCTGCAGCTGCCGCTGGTGTTTGCTGGTGACTTCAACTCGCTCCCGGGCAGCAGAGTGTACAACCTCATCACCCGCGAGCACCAGTTCGCGAGCGCGTACGCGCGGTACAAGCATGACGACAGCGGCGCATCGGGTGAACCGGACTACACGAACGTGAACGGATCGATGGTGAGCGCCGACAGTGGCACGGAAGTCGCGAGCTTCGTCGGCACGCTGGACTATCTGTTCTACCAGCCATCCTCCAAGTGCGTTGCCTGCTAGGCGAGAGCTCAACGTGTCCGTGCATCAAGGAGGACTGACATTAACCGCTCCTTTTACAGGCTTGAGCCGGTAGCGCTGCTAGAGCTCATGTCGCTCGAGGACGCGACGCACGCCGTGGCGCTGCCGAGCGAGCTCTCGCCGTCCGACCACCTCCCTCTCCTCGCCGAGTTCCGCGTTCGTGAGTAGAACGAGACGCTGGGAGTGAGAACCGGAGGTTGCACGGCTCCAGCCTGGCGTAGCAACGCAACATACACGACAGTCTTCCGTTGCAAGTGAGCAACGGTGTCGACTCCGTGTCAAGGTGCCAAAATACTCGGATTTGACAGAGCTGGTGCTGCTCCCCCACTCCTCTGCTCCGCCCGCCTTGATGATCGCGCTGGACGCCTGGAGCGACGGAGGAAGCGACCTTCAGACGCTCATGCGGACGCACCGCGCCGGACGAGCGGCGGGCCTCGACCGCGACTTCCAGTTCTCGTGGACGAGAGTCTTCGTCTCGGCGATCTCGTACGCGCTGCTGCTCTCCGATGTGCTGCGCACGGGACTGGCGACCAGCAGTCCCAGGCAGTTGATGCAGCCGGACCTCACCATGGCGTTCGGGCCGTTCGCGTACTCCATGGGCCACATCCTCCGCAATGAGACGAGCGCCTCCAGCGTCTGGGCGTACAAGTTCGACTCGACCTCCATCGCGATGCGCGGGTTTGTCGAGTTCTTCCAGCTCCCGTCCTGGCCACCGTGCGTGCTGTACAAGTCCCCGTGCCCGACGCCTTCGCTCGACACCTCCACGGTGATGTGGATGCTGGACTCGCTGGTCGAAGCGATGGCGAACCTCAGATCCGCGCGAGTGCCGAACAACCTCACGCTCCGCGCATCGAGCATCTGGCTGGATCAGCTCCATCAGCTCGTCCTCCCGTGGTTCTTCAACAGCGACCGCGTGCGAACGAGTCAGGCGGTCTACTACGACGCTGAGCGGCTCGGCTCCTCCGAGTTCAAGTTCTGCGGCGCGCACGCGACTCGAGTCGAGCCGTACGCGTGTCAGGACTTCTGGACGCGCTTCACGCCGAACTGCCGCGCGAACGACGCGCTTTGCAGCGGAGTCGACCGGGTCTTCGAGCACAGCGCAACGAGGTACAAGACCCTGCAGCAACAGTACCCGGACATGACGCTCGATCTCGTGGTGATCGAGAGTCACACAGACTCGAGTCTGAGAGCGCTCTCGCTGCCGGGACTGAAGGAGTTCGACATTGTCGTCCTCACTCGCATTCGCGAGTGCACTAGTTCGCAGCCGAGTGCCGAGCGCATGTGCACAACGATCGCGATCGACGACTACCGCTACGAAGGCGCTTCGCTGATGGCGACTGCAGCTGAGTCGTACTCCGTTGTCGCGTCACTCCGGTTCGTCGGCCAAGCGTATGCGTGGGTTCGCTTGAGTCTGTTCTTTGTTAGATGCTTCGTCGCGAGATCGGCCGAAGTGCGCTACACCGACGCATGCATCTTCGTTCGAATCGCTGCCGGACTCCGAACGATGTTCATGGTTCCGAGCCAGGTGATCGTGCATGGCAGCATGTTCCCTATCGCGTGCTACTTTGTAGCCCACATCATCGACTCGGCAGTGGCGTACGAGCACGTCGTACAGGCATTCAGCATTCCCCTCGGCACGGACAAGATCGACGTCGGCGTGTTCATACACATGGGTGCCGTGGCAATGCGCAGTGTTTGGGTGGTGGCGGTCGTGCTGCATGCCATCGGGCTCGGCATCACGAAGCGGAACAGATGGGCTCCCCCCAAGGGCGTCGTCGGCGTCCCAGAGTTCGCGGTCAGCTTCATCGCGTGCCTGACGATCTCCGCGCAGCTCCGCTCGCTCAGCTTCCGAGACTCTCGGATCGTATCCGTCGCGCCGATGCCGCATAGCTCTCGTATCGCGGCGCTGTACAAGTTCAACTACGACCACGCGCACGACTTCTGGGGGCTGTTGGTCCGCAGAAACAGAGTCGATGGCAAGTGCTTGCTGGCATCCACCGCGGTCTACTTGGCGTTGCTCGTCGCTGTGCGATGTCTCGTGTGGGCACTCTGCAGTCTCTTTGATATCGGGCGAGTGGTCGCGCTGCCAAGTTCTCCTGTTTCGTACGCAGCAGGCACGCTCTGGCCAGCCAACGCGCTCGTGATCAGCTGGATCGGAACGTGCACCAAAGCGACGTCACCAGGCTGACGATCGGCAGAAAGAAGCGACGTCAGAAGCAGGACCAGAGCGAGCAAACGCAGAAGTGCGTGCTGACGAAGTTGAGGGCGTGGGCGAGACGTGTCTTCGGCAAGCGAGGGGTGGTGGTATCACCAGCCCAGACTGTAACTACGGATGCACAACGGCACCCACGCACAACATCACAGTTCTTGACGGACGCAGCGGCGCAGTCGAATCACTCGTCTATCTGATGAACCTGGCGATGCTGACGGATCCGATCACCCTGTGTCGAGTCTGGCGAAGTCGCAGTCTCCAGATCTGCGTGCTTCGATCGCAATCGACTCACAGACTGTTCCTCATCCCGAAAGCGGTGCTCGAGTGTCCGCACGACATCCCGATCGAGTGGGACGACTTCGAACTGATCGTGAGTGTCAATACGTGAGACCTCCAGTGGCAAGATCTGCTGCACTGTGGTTGACGGACGACTGTGTTTCGTGGAGTAGCAGCAAACGTTCAGATTCGCGCCGCAAGTTTTGCTCCCTCGATCAACCACGACGTCCTTGTGGCCTGCAAGACCACCGGTCTCTCCGCTGCAGTCTCCGTTCAACACTTCTCTCATTCCCATTCGTGCCACGATTTCAGTGTTCGATGAGTGTCCAAAAATCTGAACATCAGTTGTTCAGATTCTTGAACATCAGTTGTTCAGATTCTCGCTCAGACCGCATGGGGGCAGCGCCGTCGTCCGGAGACGCGTTCGCGTCGCAGCGGGAGCGCACGGCCTTCGAGAAGCTCGCGGGCCGCGCGCCCGTCGCCCGCGAAGACGCCGCGTACCAGGCGCTGCTGGCCGCGCCGCGCGCGCTGCCGACGCTCTCGCAGGCGCAGCTCGAGCAGGTCACGCGCGAGTTCGGCGCCGCCGTCGGTGCGTGGGACCGCCAAACGCACTGCTGGTGGAGCCATGGAGATGGAGGGGGGGAGTACACTAACAGCACCCGCAGCTGAGAACAGCCTCGTGTCCGGCAACTTCCGCGTGCTACTGCGCATCGCGACGCACGCGCTGCCGCTGGCCGTGCGCGTGGACCGGTTGACGCCCGAGGAGTTCGCGGCGCAGGCGGCGGCGTCACCCCCGGACGCGCGCCGCAGCGTCGAGGCGCACGTGTCGCAGGCGCTCAACGCGCTCTTCCTCGTGCGGCACGTGGCCATGCGCTGCGTGGAGAAGCAGGACGAGTGCGCGCTGCTCGCGCACTTTAACCGCCAGCCGCCCGCGGAGGACTGGGCCGCGGTCGTGTCCCCGAGACGTGCGTGAGTCGGGCGGCGCTGAGCGCTGAGCGCAAGCGGTTGAGCTGCAAGCAGCTGACGCTCTCGGGCTGCTCGAACAGGGAAGGAGGCGGCGAAGGAGGCGTACGACGACCTCGCCTCGCGCTTCCTCGACGCGCTCGTGACGGTGCTCATCGACTTCCCGCCCACGTACGCGCTGCTGGACTCTCTGCTGCGCTGTTGGACGCTGTACTGAGCTGACCGTCGTGCTGCCGCAGCGCGCGCACGTACGAGCTGCACGTGGAAGTGGTGAACACGCTGCTCGTGCTGCTGTCGCCCGTGGCGTTCCCGCGGGACCACTCGACGGCCGCGCGCGACGACGGCGGTGCGCACAACCCGTTCCTGCACCTGCTCATGGGCCCGCGGAAGGCGTTCTGGGCGCCGGGCGTCGTGCGCCGCCTGCTGCGCAACTTCGTCGACCAGACGCCGGCGCCGCCGGCCGCCAGGGACGCGCGCGCCGTGCGCGTGGCGCTGCAGAGCGCGACCGACATGTCGCTCGTCAGGATCTCCGAGGCGGCCGACAGCGCCGAGGAGGCCGAGCACTTCTCGTACCTGACGCTCGAAGGCATCAGCAGCATCGCGTGTGCGTTCGACGAGTGACGGTGGCGACGTGTGTGTGCTGACGCTGGTGTGTACGTGTGCAAATGGCTGTAAGGACAGCGAGCATCTTCCGCTTCCCGCTGAGCGTCATCAAGTTGTTCGTCGCGGACGACGCGCACTCGTGTCCGCTCGCGGACCGCAGCGTCCTCCTGCTGCTCGTGCTGCTGCAGAGCTACCGGGACGACGACGCCGTGCGCAACCCGTTCCGAGAAGCGCTGAGCGGCCTCGCGGACGCCGACGCAGCCGACGAGACGAGCGCGCCAACGCGCGACGCCGCGCCGCTCGCGCTCCCGTTCGCCCAGCTCTTCGCGGCGATCGGACGCACTGCGCCGTACGAGGCGAGCCACCTCCTGCTCTACACGGTGCTGTACGCAAACCCGGCGGTGCACGCGGCGGCCGTGGCGCAGTGCGACCTCGAGCACCTGCTGTTGCCGCTGCTCGAGACGCTGTACCACTCGCGGTCCGTCGAGCCGAGCCGGATCTACATGCTCGTGATCGTGCTGCTCACGTTCACGCAGGACCCGGCGTTCGTGCGTGCGGCGCACACCAAGCTGGTGGTCCGCGCCGTGCCGTGGTACTCGGAGCGCTACCTCCTCGACGTGTCACTCGGCAGCCTCATGATGGTGATCTTCACGCGCCTGATCTTCCGCAACATCACACACTTCCACGACAGCTTCATCCACCTCAACGCCTTCGCGGCGCTCTCGAACCTCGCGCGGAGCGCCGAGAACCTCCACGTGTACGCGGCGCAGGGCGTCGTGGGCCTCCTCGAGATGCTCGCGAAGAAGGAGGCGCAGCTGGCACGCAAGCTCGAGGAGCTCGCCGCGCGCCGCCTCGAGATGGACGAGGCCGAGCAGGAGACGCTGCTGCAGAAGCGCACGGCGTACGTCGAGTTCATCCGGCTGCTGCTCGGCGTCGTGTCGTCGTGCTTGAAGGCCAAGCTGCTGCCGCGCAACCCGCAACTTGTACGTGTCGTTGGTGGAAGTTGCTGTACGATGTTCGCGTGTGTGTGTTCGTGCGAAAGTGTACGATGTCCTCACATGTGTGATTTGTACGTACTTGCGTACAGATTTATTCGATCCTGTACCGTGCAGAGACGTTCGCGGCCCTCCAGCTGCATCCAGAGTTCGCGCACCACGGGTACAACGGGCCGGTGTGGAACACGCTCGCGCGCTTCCGGGCGATCGTCGAGGCCAAGACGACGCCGGAGGACGTGCTGGACGTCGACACGGTGCTCGCCATCATCCGCACCGAGTGCGTGAGCATGCTGGCGGCCAGCGCCACCTCGAACGTCGCAGTGCCGCGCAGCCACCGCGGCGGCGGAAGTTCGTACGCTGCAGGCGACGACGACGACGAGGACGCGAGCTACCGGTACGAGGAGGAGGCGTGTCCGGAGCAGTTCTTCGTGCCGTACATCTGGAAGCTCATCTTCGAGCAGACGCCCGACTTCTGCTGGAAGGTTGACAAGATCACGCTCTTCTCGCCGCGCCAGCACGGCGCTGCGGTCGAGTAAGAACGCGCGCCGCAGCCACGACAGTACTGGTACGCAGACACTCAAGACGCAAGACGCGACGCCAGCAAGAGTATCTGCTTTCTATGTACAACATCACACGACAGAGTGGACGGACGGACGGCGCCTTAGTTGGCGTTCTTGCCGCCGACCTTGCGCACCGTGCTGATCTTGCGCTCGGCGAAGGCCGGGAGCACGAACGCGGCCTCGTGCACCTTGGAGCTGTAGTAGCGGAGCGTGTCCTGCACCGCGGCGGTTGGCGCGCGCTTGGGCTTGACGAGCGCGTCGTCGCTCTCGTCGAGCGAGCACATGATGAAGCCGATCTGGCCGGACGGATACGTCGGGATCGTCGTGAAGGCGTACTGGATCGTCGGGAAGTAGGTCTGGCAACGCGCGAGCACGTCGACGATGAGGTCGAGATGGAGCCAGATGCACTCGCCCTGCGTGCACACGATGCCGCCCGGCGCGAGCGACTTCTTCATGTTCTCGTAGAACTCGGCGCGGAAGAGCACCTCGGCGGGGCCGACCGGGTCGGACGAGTCGACGATGATCACGTCGAACTCCTCGGTCGTGTTGTCGCGCAGGTACGCGGCGGCGTCCGCGTGGATGAGCGTGCAGCGCGGGTCGTCGAAGGCCGTCGCGAGCGTGTTCTTGAAGAACTTGCGCGAGACCTCGCAGACCATCGGGTCGATCTCGCAGAACACGACCTTCTCGACGCTCTCGTGCTTGACGACCTCGCGAAGCACGCCGCCGTCGCCGCCGCCCACGATCAGCACGCGCTTGGGGTTCGCGTGCGCGAACATGGGCAGGTGCGTGATCATCTCCTGGTACGAGAACTCGTCGCGCTCCGTGACCTGGATCACGCCGTCGAGCACGAGCACGTTGCCGTACGTGGCCGACTTGAACACGAGCACGTCCTGGAAGTCCGACTTGCCCTGGAACAGCACCTCCTCCATCTCGAGCGAGAACTTCTGGCCGGGCCACAGCGCCTCGGTCTCCGAGAACCACTTCTTCTCCTGCGCCATGCTGCTGCTGCTGCTGGTGGTTCTTGCGTTCGACTGCGACCGACGGAGCACTTGTTGGAATGGCGCTCGGGCTCGAGAAGCTGCTGCCGAGCGTGTTGGCGCGTGGCGGGCGAGGCGGCCGGCGAGGGACCGCCAGCCATCCATTGCCGCCGGTGGACCTGGTGCTCACCAGAGTATTGTTAATGAACTTAATGTTGTGAGCCACACCAACCTGAAATCAATATGCGCGGATTGGTGTGGTTACCATAAGTTTCGATATTTGTCAGCTATAAACAAGTTTGTGATGTGGTACACACCTCGTTTTCTGATTGGTCATGACCAAAAGTCAGGTATAAATAGGATCTGTTATAAACAAATAAAGGCGCTGAACTCTTGGTTGCTCAAAATGCTATCGCTTCCCGCTGCCTCCCTAGGAGACCTCTCGAGGCGCTCAAGCGAACTGCGCGAGCGCCTGCAGGAACCGCTCGCGCTTCTTGCCCCGGACGCCCCGGAGGATCTCGCGCGCGCTGTCGCCGTACGCGTCGCGGATGCGCAGGCTCGCGCCGGCCTTCAGCAGCAACTTCACGCTCGGCAGCAGCTCGCGCACGGCGGCGACGTGCAGCGCCGTCCACCCGTTGAGCTGCCGCCACGAACGTCAGACGCACACAGTACACAGTGAGCTGCGAGATCCTACGACGAGTAGCCGGCAGCTGAGCCGACCGACGCACGTGCTCCACTGCGTCGACCGCGGCGCCTCTCGCGAGCAGCAGCTCCAGGACCTTCGTGTGGCCCTGCGACGCTGCCCAGTGCAGCCCGCTCCACCCGTGCTGCCAAGAGCGACCGGCGCTTCGCGTCAGTTCGAGCGACGCCCGTCGAGTCGCCCGCCCCCTGCCTGTCGTTGGTACCTGGTCGGCAGTCGCGGCACTCGCGTCGCCGCTGTCGAGCATGTCCTGGATCTTCCGCACGTCGGCGCGGTACACTGCGCGCAGGAACGCTTTGCTCTCGGGCGAGTCGTTCGCGGTCGTGCGCTGCGGGCCGCCGGCGTCGCTCTCGGACGCGTCGTCCGCCGCCAGCACCTGCGCGGCGGCGCGGGGCTTCGTCGACGCGCTCGCCTTGGCAGCAGACGCGTCGTCGTCGTCGTCGCCGAAGCTCGAGTACCCGTCGTCGCTCTTGGCGGCTCCGCCACCGCCGACGCCCGATCGCTTCTCCGCCTCGCTGACCTTCGCCACGAGCGCCTGCGCGTCTTCGCGCCGCACGTCCGCCGCCGCCTCCGCCAGAACGTCCGCGTGGCACTCGCGCTGCACCTGCTGCGCGGCGGTCGCCAGCGCCGTGTCAACGCGCGTCGCGTCCTCGTCGCAGATCGTCTGCGCCAGGCGCCGGAGCGTCGGCGTCTCCTCCTGCGACCTCGCGACGTCCGCCAGGCTCCGCATCTCGCAAGGCGCAACTCCCGACTATCACAGTGTTCACAGAACGACTACGTTCGACTCCGGTGACCATTACGCAAAGGGGACGTCCGCTACCTCTCGAGGCGGCTGTGGCTGTGGCTGCTGTGCGTCCGCTTCTTGGTCGCGAGGCTCGAGCTCTCGAGCCCGCCGAGCCCCGCGGCGACCGGGATGAGCTTCTTGGCGCCTGGGCGAGCGGACGAAGCCGCCGTCGTCGTCGTCGGCTTCGCAACAGCAGACGACGTCGAAGCAGAGGACGAGGAGGCAGCGGAGAGCGGCCGCTTGACGCCGCCGCCGACCACGTTCTCCTTTTCCTTGAGCGCGAGCCGGAGTTTGTCGAGCTGCGTCTGCAGGCGGAACCGGTCGTCCGTGAGCTGCCGCACCTCGCCGAGCAGCCGGTTGTTCTCCTCCTTGACCTTGAAGTGGTACTGGATCTTCTGGCGCTTGTTGTCGTGCCCCACGAGCTTGTCGTTCGCCTTGGCCATGTGCTCGAGCCGCGCGCGCTGCGCCTGCGTCTCGCGCTCGAGCGCCTGCTTGGCGCTCCGCAGCTGCGCCACCAGCAGCTCGAGCTCCACCACGCGCGCCTTGCTCGCCTCCCAGTCCGCCGTGACGCCCGCGAGCGTCGCGCGCGCCGCCGCCGCCTCCCGCAGCTCCGCGTCCACGCGCGCGGTCGTCGCCGCCAGCTCCGCTGACCGCCGCTCGAGCTGCTCCGACGTCGCCGCGAGCGCCGCCTGCGTCTGGCGGTCCGCCGCCAGCTCGCGGTTCGTCTGTTCCAGCGCCTCGAGCGTCGCGCGGAGACCCGCGACGGCGGTCGACAGCTCGGCGTTCGCCGCCTTCGCCGCCACCACCTCGCGGCCACGCACCTCCGCCACCGCTTCGCTCTCCTTCAGCGCCGCCGACTGCGTCGCGTGCGTCACGGCGGCCGCTGCGAGTTCGTCGGCGAGCGCGTCGCTCAGCGTCGCCACCTCCGCGGCGGAGGACGCGGCGGCCGCTTCGAGCTGCTCGCAGCGCGCCTGAAGCTCCGCCTGGCGCTGCTCCAGCGCTGCGACCGCCGCGGTCTGCGCGCCGACGTCGGCCCGCGCGCCGTCGAGCGCCGTCTGCAGCGTCGCGAGGTCGGCGCCGCGCTGCTCGGCGTCCGCCCGCAGACGCTGCTGCTGCTCGTCGCGCTGCTGCTCGAGCGCCGCAGCGGCCGACGCGGCGCTCACTAGTTCGCTGCGCAGCCGCGAGACGTCGCGCTCCAGCGCCGCTAGCTGCTGCTGCGCCGACGCGCGTTCGCCTTCGAGCGCCGCGCTCGTGCGGTCGCGGGCTTCCTGCAGCGCCGACGCGGCGCTTGCGACCTCGCGCAGCTGTGCTTCCAACTGCGCCGCCTCCCGCTTCGCGGCCTCGAGACGCGTCTGCAGCGCCGCCGATTCGGCCGTGTGCGTCTCCTGCAAGCGCGCGGTCGCCTCGCTGTGCTCCGCGGCCGTCGCGACGCGCAGCTGCTCCGCAGCCTCCAGGTCGCGGGTCCGTTCGCCTTCCCGCAGCTGCGCGGCGCTCAGCTCGTCCGCCAGCGACGCCAGCGCGATCGCCTGCGTCCGCGCGGCCTCGTCGCGCGTCGCGACGGCCGCCTGCAGCGCCGCCCGACTCTGCTCCAGCGCTCGAATGCCCTCGACGCGCGTTGCGACGTCCGCTCGCAGCCGCTCGCGCTCCTCAAGCAGCGCGTCGTGAGCCACCTGCAGCGCCTCGAGAGCCGCCGCGCGAGTCGCCAGCTCTGCTCGCTGCTCGTCGCTGCGCCGCTGCGCTTCTCGGAGCTGCTGGTCGAGAGCCTCCGCCTTCGCCGCCGCCTCGTTGAGCGTGTTGGAGAGGCCGGCGACCTGCGCTTCGAGCCGCGCCGCCTGCTGCGAGAGCGCCGACGCCTCGTTCTCGAGAGCGGAGCGCGTGTGGCCGTGCTCCTCCTCGCGTGCTGCGCTCGCGTCCTCCATCGAGCGGACAACGTCGGCGTGTGTGCGCTGCAGCTGCGTCTCCCTCTGCGCCGCCTCGAGCGCCGCTGTCTCGGAGCGCGCGTGAAGCTGCGCGACCTCGTCCGCCTTCTGCTGCAGCGCCTGGCGGTGCGCGGCGTCCATCGCGGCGATCTGGTCGCTGCTCCGTGCCACCTGCGCTCGCCACTGCTCGAGCTCGAGGGCGAACTGCTGGCTCTCACGCGCCAGCTCGTCGCTCTTCGCCGCCAGCGCCAGCGTCAGCGCTGCGATCTGCTCTTCCTGAGCGCTCGCCTGCTGCGCCAGTGCGTCGCGGACGGCGCGCAGCCTCGCAGCCTCGTCCACCAGCGCGTCGCGCTCGCGCTCGAGCTGCCGCTTGCTCGTGAGCGCGTCCGAGAGCTTCGCGTCGAGCGCGAGCCGCGCGCGGTCGTGTTCCTGGCTCGCGCGCACTCGCTCCTCCAGGCGCTGCTGGCGCTCCTGCTGCAGCTGCGCGCCGGCGAGCGCGCGCGCCTCCTCCGCCTGCCGGAGCAGCCGCGCGCTGTCCTGCAGGCGGATGTCGCGCTCCGTCACCTGGAGCCCCCACGCCGCCTCCTTCTGCTTCACCGCGAGCAGCTCGAGCGCCGCCTCGCGCGCTTTCTCTGCCGCGGCGTCGCGCGCCGCCAGCGCCGCGTTGACCTTCGCGTTGAGCGCGTGCGCCTGCGTCGCCATCGCGTCGCGCAGCTGCGTCGCCAGCTTGTCGCTCTCGACCAGCGCGAGCGTGGCCGGCGCCATCTCCACGTCGTCGCCGTCACTGGCAGCTGGCTCCGTGACGCGCACGAGTCGGTCCCGGAGCTCGTGCTTGTCCCGCACGACGCTCGCCAGCTGCTTCGTGAGCGCCAGGAGCATCAGGTTGAGGCGCTCGACCTCGCCCTCGACGTGCGCGCCGTGCTCCAGGCCCGCGAACTGCTCCGCCCTGCGCTTCTGCTGGATCTCGTCCTGCAGCTCCGCGTAGCTCTCCTCCAGCTCCTCGTACTTGAGCCGCCACTCGATCGCGTCCACCGACGGCTCGTAGTCCACCATGGCCTTCTCGAGCTCGTCGGAAGAGCTCGAGTCGCTGGCGCTGCTCTGGCGCAGCCGCAGCACCAGCCGCAGGTGCGTCATGCTCCGCTTCATCTCGCTGCAGAGCGCCTGGAGCTGCGCTTCCTGCGCCTTCAGGCGCTCGTTTGCGCGCTTGAGCTGCCCGTTCTTCTCGACCGACGTCGCGAACGCCGCCTCGAGGTCCCGGAAGCGGCCGTCGACCGCCGGGTCGCACTGCGCGTCAGCGGCCGGCGGCGGTGGCGGCGGCGCCAGCGCCAGCGCCAGCAGCGGCGACGCCCGCGGGCCGTGCGCGCCAGTCTCGAGCTGCGCGTGGCGCAGCTGCAGGCGCAGGCGCTGGATCTCCTCCTGGAGCACGGCGACGCTGCCGGTCGCGTCCTCGTTGATGACCGCGTTGTTCCGGATGAGCTTGGCGCGCTGCGCGAACTTGAGCGTCGAGAGCGTCTCGAAGGCCGAGTCGTCGGCGGGCGAGACCGTGGCGATCATGGACGTCCTCGAGTTGCCGCCGAGCGAGTCCTTGAGCAGAAACGTGAGCTTCGAGTCGCGGTAGTGCACGTGGCGGTTCTTGCCCGCCGACTGCTCGACGAGGCCCATGATGACGTTCCCGAGCGCCGAGAGCGACTTGTTGATGCTCCCGGCCTCCTTGAGGCGCTCGCCGGCGGCCTCCGTGCTGCGCTGGCGCTCCGAGCCCGCGAGGTCGACGAGGTTGAAGCGCGCCGAGCGCACGCGCGTGACGCCGTCGGCCGTCGTGGCCTGCGACCGGATCTGCAGCACGAAGACGCTGTGCGAGCGGCTGCTCTCGCGGTTCATGGCCGTCTGCCCCACGCGCCGGTTCTGCGCGCCGGCGGCCATGAGCTGCGCGGCCTGCGCGGCGTCCGCCACGACGCTCTCCGTGAGCCCCTCGACGAACACGCCTGCACGCCCGTTCTCGCGCACCTGCAGCCCGGCGCCGCTGGCGCTCGCGCTCGCGGCGCCGCCGTCGAGCAGGTCGAACACGCGCTCGTTGTAGATCTCGAGGAACGAGCACGCGAACGTGTGCGTCGCGCCGTCGCGGGCGCTGCTGCGGTCGCTGAAGAGGAAGTCGAAGACCCGCGGCACGAGCCCGCGCAGCTCGGCGTCCTGCGGCGCGGCGCTCGCCGCGAGCCCGCGCTCGGGGCCCTGCATCGTGAACGTCTTGCCCGAGCCCGTCTGGCCGTACGCGAAGATCGTGCCGTTGTAGCCCTGCAGGCACGCGCGCGTGATCGGCGCGCCGGCCGCGGCGAACACGTCGCGCTGCGCCGCGTGCTCGCCGAACGCGCGGTCGAACGTGAACGCGCGCGGCGCCGCCGCGTGGCGCGAGGTCAGCACGACGCTGCGCGCGTCGCCGGCCACAGACACGCAGCTGCTCTTCGCGCCGCCGCCCTCGCGCTCGTTCGGCGGCCGTACGCGGCAGAACACCTGCACGCTCGCGTCCTCGTCCGCCATCTTAACTATCGGCGGATTCAAAATGTTGGCGCGCGAAGTTTGGATGCTTTTTTTCTTTAGTAGTCCCGCGTGCGAGTGACCTGGCACTCGAGGATGACTTGGTGGGTGTATGGTTTCTAATGTGCATTCCTGAAGCATACAAACAGAGAGACTAAAAATCAATTTCAAACTAAACTCTCGCCATTCGCACAGGAGCACCAGCGCGTGACGAGCAGCTCCAGCAGCTCCTCAAGAGCAGCAGCAGCGCCGCGATGTCCAACATCTACATCACCGAGCCCAACACGGAGGGCAAAGTGCTGCTGCACACGACCTTCGGGGACCTCGACGTGGAGCTCTGGCCGCAACAGGCGCCCAAGGCGTGCCGCAACTTCGTGCAGCTCTGCCTCGAGGGGGTGCGTGTGTGGCACGTCTGGCACATGTGGCCGCGGTCGCCTGACGACGCAGCACTCACTGCGCTTTCTCTATACATGAACGGCCGCCTCTGCAGTACTACGACGACACGATCTTCCACCGCGTCATCGCGGGCTTCATGGTGCAGGGCGGCGACCCCACGGGCTCCGGCAGCGGCGGCGAGAGCGTCTTCCCGGGCGGCGCCTTCGCCGACGAGTTCCACTCGCGCCTGCGCTTCACGCACCGCGGGCTGCTCGCCATGGCGAACGAGAACAAACCCAACTCGAACCACTCGCAGTTCTTCTTCACGCTCGACGCCTGCGAGTTCCTCGACAAGAAGCACACGATCTTCGGCAAGGTGCGTCCCCTGCGGCTGCTGCTCCGCCGTCTTAGGAGCGGATGGTGACGACGCGGCATCCAGATCACAGGCAACACGATCTTCAACCTGCTGAGCGTGGGCGACGTCGACACGGACGCGCAAGACCGACCGCTGCACCCGCCCAAGCTGCTGAGCGTCGAGGTGCTCTGGAACCCGTTCGACGACGTCGTTCCGAGGTGCAAGCGACTCTGCGGGTCTCTGTGGCGCATGGGCGAGAGCCGTTCTGCTGACTGCGATCTCCGCTCTTGCTGCCTGCCACCAGAGACGTTCGGCACTCGCGGGCGTCTGGGGACGCGGCAGAAGACGCCGCGGCGAAGAAGAAGCGCGAGCGCAAGGCGACGAAGGACCTCAAGCTGCTGTCGTTCGGCGACGAGGAGGAGGAGTTCCAGCAGGAGCTCGCGAAGAAGAAGAAGAAGGCGACGAGCAAGAAGCTCCTGAGCAGCCACGACCTGCTCGACGACAGGAAGCTCAACGCCCGCGTGGACGACGAGCTGCTGCAGAAGATCGCCGAGACGGCGACAGCCGAGCCGCGTGCTGGCAGTCGGGAGCCGTCCACCGCAGCAAAGAAGGAAGCCGCGCGCGCGAGTCTGAAGGCCGCAGTCGCCGCCGCCTCGGCGCCGCAGAAGCGCAAGGCAGCGGAGGAGGAGGACAGGGAGGAGGAGGACTCTGTAGCTGCTCCTGCAGCGACATCGACGACGAAGAAAGAGAAGAAGGCGAGGAGAGCGGCCACCGACGAGCCGGACGAGTACACGCGGCTGCGGGAGGAGCTGCGCGCGAGCAGGAAGGCGGCGCCCGTACTCATGGGCGCCAAGGCGAACGAACAGGACGCCGCGAAGGCGTTCCATGACATGCTCACGCCGCTGCAGCAGCAGCGGCAGAAGTTCTTGCAGCAGAAGAAGGCGAGCAGCCGCTCTGGGCGGCAGGAGGAGACGCTGCAGCGGCTCAAGCGCTTCCAGGCGACGCTCGAGAGCGCGAAGCGAAGCCAGAGCGGCGACGACAGCGGAGACAAGGGCGCCAAGGAGGCGTATCACGGCCAAGTGCTGGACGACGACTCGGACAAGAGTGACGGCGAAGACCGCTCGTGGATGACCGCCAAGCTCAAGTTCAAGAAGCACATCGACGTACGTGGTGGTGGAGGGCGTCGCTCTTGCGTGTGTGTGGGTGGATGCTGATGGGGACAGAGGAGGAGGAAGAGCTGTGCGCATCCGCGGCCACTGACCGGAGATCGCGCGCTTCGATGCGCTCTCGCAGGACCAGTTCCGCGCAGGCGGCGCCGATCCGTCCGCCGATGTACGTCCCGAGCGCCAGGAAAACTGCAGCGCCTGTCGATCCTCACACTTCGCGGCCGATGGGCTGTCGCCACCTGCAGGACTACACGACGATCGACACGCGCGACGAGCGCGCGTCCGGGAATCAGAGCCACCGCCGTTCGAAGCAGCAGCCGCCGCCGCGCCATTCGGAGCGGCGTCGCAGTCGCAGTCGCAGTCGCGGGCGGCAGGAGCCGACGTCGTCATCCAGGCGGCGCTGAGCTGATGAGCTGCTGAGCGGAGACCACCGACCGCCTGCGTCGTCACGCTCAACAAGAGGGCACTCGCGTTCCGGACTACCAGCTGGTGTGGTGTACCGTTCTCCGTCACGCGATCGTCAGCCCGGCTGCCAGCTGGCGCATTGGGTTGGTCGCGTCGAGCCACTTGGATACCACGCGCCAGCTTGCAAAAGAGGCGCCGAGAGGCTGTAACACGTTGCCTGGGCTCGTGATCTTCGACGTGCGCAGCAGGCGGTGCTGGCTGTGAGTCGAGTGCGCAGGGCTCCAAGCAAATCCATTGCGAGTGGCAGTCGTTCGATGTGTCTGTGGGCGATCGATTGCAGCCTGCGGTGCTTGCCGACATCAACGAAGTCGCCCATGCGCAGAGGTGCGTGTATCTACCAGTCAGTACGAGCCAATCCACCGCGTTCGAGTGTGTGCACAATACTCGCGCGCTGGTCAAGCCGGAGGAACTAGGCGGCAGGTTTCGTCGTCGGCGGCGCCGCGTTTTTCAGAGCGCGCGACCACGCGATGATCGCCACGCATGTCTACAGCGCGAATGCCGCAATCGCATCGGCCTCCGCCGCAGCAAGAGAGTCTCGAGAGCCTCTGGGAGCTGCCAGCATCGCGCGTTCGTTTGGTTGTCACTTTTTTCTGTTCACCCCGAAAACTTGAAAACCTACACAAGCACATAATGCGATAAGAAAGGATATTCCGTTTAGAAGGATTGGTCCAGATCGCGAAGCGAACACCTCGGTTGATGTGGTGGACCTGGACACGCGCGCACATCGCTCTCTCCTTTGACATGACCGACGCGCTGCGAACATTCCCCGGCTCACATGCAAATGGTGTTACAACCGCATTGACATCCGCCGACGCTACATCATAACGAGAAGGATATGCACTGCACTAACTGCTACGAGCCAATATTCTTTGAGCTTGAGTTCTCTACTGCGGACTGGCAGGCAACTCGCCTCGTATCTGTGGCACCGCAACAGCAGCGCTTCTACTGTGAATGACGCCGAGATATAGTGTACAGTGGCGAGCGCGTTAACCGAACGCCTGATATATTCCTCTTTTCAAAGGTATTACGTATACACAGGTTGAAGAAGGGCTAAATCATTATTTAAATTGATCGTTTTGGAAAGGGTATAATTTAATACCCGTTCGGTTAGCGCGCTCACCCCTGAACACCGGCTCAGGTGTTTACAACTGCAGAGCACAACAACAACGCTGCTTTTACTTCGTTGACTCACTTGCAAATATGCCGTTCGACAGTTTTCAATGTTCAAAACTGGGCGGGGTTCCCAACTCCAGCCGGAGGCGAGTAAGAGTATCAGCGGGCGATGCAAGTACGATTGATCTCCTGCCCATCGCGAGAGCCGCCCGCCCGCTTTGCATGTGGGTTCGTCCTGTTGATCTTGTTAGTCTTTGTGTGCCTCGAGTGTCGTCATCTCCGAGACATCGCAAACCTTCGCTATTAATCGCGATTGATCTCGACTTTCACGGCGCCTCAGCTCCGAAAGCTCGCTCGCGCCATGGAGATACAGCGCTCTCTCCATCCGTTCCTTCCTCACCTTCACAGCACCGCAGCGCCAGAGCACCAGAGCACACAGCACACAGGCCGTCGGCAGCCAAACAGGCTGCCGCCGCCGCGATCCGCATGTTCATGCTTTTGGTTGTTCGGAGCCGCCAGCTGGTTCTGACTTCCCCGAGCCCTCGTGTTCAGTTCGCCTCGTTGTTGGCAGAGGAGGAGACCGTTGACATTAAATTGAGTCTACTATTCGGATCAGTGCGCGTTCCCCACCGCGACGCCGCGCCAACAGCTCATTTGCGAACCGGGCGCCTTGGACGCACGAGGCGAATCGCTCGCCCCCGCTCTCTCTCTCTCTCTCTCTCTACTAGCACACGGCAGCAGAACAGAGAAACAGCAGCAGCAGGCGCGATGGCAGCAAAGGGCAACAGCCGCAACGCCAAGGGCGAGCCCCCCAAGAAGGACGACCGGCTCGCGCGCGCCGGCTACTCGAGCGCCACGAAGGGCTCCAAGACGATCACCAAGACCCCCAAGGGCTCGGACGCCATGCCGCGCTCGAACCGCGAGGGCGGCGACGGCGACTTCGTCATGCTGCACAAGACGCCGTCGAGCGACCACGCGTGCTGCCACACAGACCCGGACGCCAAGCCCGCGAAGCAGCCGCATCAGAAGGTGCCGATGGCCACGGTCATCGGCCCGGCGGTGCGCGCGCCGCAGATCGGCGCCGGCCGCGGCGTCGACAAGAAGAAGGCGGCGATGGGCGCGTCCTCGGGTTTCGGCAAGAGCGGCTTCAACGGCCACGCGAGCGGCTTCGGGCGCCCGAGCTTCGCGCCGAGCATGAGCGTCGGGCCGTCGGCGCGCGCGAGCCACGTGGGCCTCGACCACGACGACCTGCACCAGCTCAAGGAGTCGCTGTGGAAGGAGTCGATGGCGTTCGCGCCGGACGCGAGCCACGGCGGCGGCGGCGGGGACCAGGACTGCGCCACGGGCGAGCAGGCGTCGTTCTACAACCACTTCTTCGACATCAGCCGCTTCACCGGCGCGCGCAAGTCGGAGCTCACGGGCAGCGGCCGGGGCAACGGCGTCGAGAAGCTGTCGTTCTACGAGACGCGCGCGTCGTCGATCGCCTTCATGCCGCTGCCGCGCGAGTCGGTGGCCGTGATGATCGACGCCGTCAAGTCGTCGACGCTCGGCGACGACGCCAAGTGCCGCTTCCTCTTCGACATGTTCGACGTCGACGGCGCCGGCGTGCTCACGCGCGAGGGCGTGCGCGCGTTCCTCGAGGCCACGTTCGTGGCCAACGACGTGCAGTTCCTCGGCGACTTCGACTTCGAGGGCGTCGTGGACAAGCTCTTCGCGCGCAACAAGCATCCGGCCAAGATGACGTACAACGAGTTTCGGCTCTACTTCGGCGGCGTCGTGCACCCGGAGGGCGGCCGCGCGACCGAGGTGGCGGCCAAGCCAAGCCGCGGCGCTGCCGCGCCGCAAAAGCCCCGGTCGCTCCCGTCCAAGCTCAAGAAGTACTGCAAGAAGTACGAGGCGCAGATCGTGTGCCTCTTCCTCTACTTCGCGCTCATGGTCGCCGTCTTCATCCTCAAGGCCATGCGCTTCGCGTACGACCCGGCGGTGGGCTACTGCCCGCGCATCGCCAAGGGCTTTGCGCAGATCGTGATGGTCAACACGCTCTGCGTGCTGCTGCCCATGTGCCGCAACTTCGTCACGTCACTGCGCAGCCTGCCGGTCGTGACCAAGTTCGTGCCGATCGACGAGCACATCGAGTTCCACAAGATCTGCGGCATTGTCATGATCATCGCGTCGCTCGGGCACACGGGCGCGTGGATCATGATCGTCTACTACGCGCGCACCGTGTCGCTCGAGGTCTGGGCCGAGTCCAAGTACTACAAGCTCGCGTTCGTGCGCGACGAGAACCTGTTCGACTTTGCCTGGCGTATCCCGATCTGGACGGGGCTGCTCATGGTCATCTTCATGGCCATCGCCGCGCCGCTCACGCACCCCAAGATCCGCCGCGGGAACTTCAACGCGTTCTGGCTCACGCACCTGCTCTTCCTGCCGTTCATCATCCTCATCGCGGTCCACGGCCTTGCGATGTGGGTTGCGCCGCCCGAGGCCTACCTCTGGGTCGCGCCGCCGATCGTGATCTACTTTATCGAGAAGCGCTACCGCATGGGCCAGGTCTTCGGCGGCAAGACGGTCATCACGAACGCGCAGCTGTCAAAGGAGGCGTGCGCGCTCTTCATCAAGAAGCCGACGAACTTCGGCAAGGGCCAGAAGTTCCAGCCGGGCATGTACATGTTCATCAACATCCCCATGATCTCGCAGTTCGAGTGGCACCCGTTCACGATCTCGTCGGCGCCGGAGGACAACTACCTGAGCCTCCACATCCGCAAGGCCGGCGACTGGACCGGCGCGCTCTACAAGATCGTCGAGAAGATCCAGGCGCGCAGCGGCGCGCACCTCGACCTCGAGGGCCACGGCAGCGAGAACCTGTCGCCGTACCCGATGATCAACGTCGACGGCCCGGTCGGCGCGCCGGCGCAGGACTACTCGCGGTACCGCGAGGTGGTGTTCGTCGGCGCGGGCATCGGCGTGACGCCGTTCGCGTCGATCCTGCGCAGCATCTTCTACCAGTGGGACAGCTTCCGGTGCCCCAACTGCGCGCACATGCGCTTCCCGCCGACGTTCCAGATCCGCAAGATCTACTTCTACTGGATCACGCGCGAGCAGGAGGCGCTGACGTGGTTCACCGAGACGATGAACCAGCTCAGCGAGATGGACACGGAGAACCGGCTCGAGATCCACAACTACTTCTCGTCGATCAAGGACAAGAAGGTGATCGAGCCGCTCCAGGCGCTGCAGAAGTTCATCCACAACACCGAGGGCCAGGACATCGTGTCGGGGCTCACAACCAAGCAGATGACACACTTCGGGAGGCCGGACTGGAAGGGCGAGTTCGAGCGCATCGCCGACAACCACGAGCGCCTCGAGCGCGTCCAGCCGCTCGGCGAGAAGGAGGAGATCGGCGTCTTCTTCTGCGGCCCCAAGCCGCTCGGCAACACGCTGCACGACGAGTGCACGAGCTTCAACCAGAACAAGGCGCGGCGCGTCAAGGACGTCGAGTTCGACTTCCACAGTGAGAACTTTTAGAGAGGTCGCCAGCAGCGGCCGACGTCGTCGTCGTCATCGCCCGTGAGTGTCGGACCGACGTGCACTGCAGTGAACAAACGCATGTCAACTATTTATCATACGGTCGAGCTGAGCTGGAAGCTCCTGTCGGACGCGCCTCACGAGCAGCTCACTCACAGCCAGTCGTCGTCGAAGGCGGCGGGCTCCTCTCGCTCGCTGTCGCTACTGCTACTGTTCGTGTTGTTGCTGCTGCTGCTGCTCGAGCGCTCGCGCAGGTCGTTGAGACGCTG
>JAASGM010000114.1:0-36521 GCA_023334215.1 Globisporangium cystogenes | reverse complement strand
TGGTAGCTGCGCGACCGGTCGAGCGTCCCCCGGTCGCGGCTGAGCTGGAGCCACGCCTTGGCGTTCCGATCCACCAGGATCATCTTGTACTCGACCGGGTCGAGTCCGCCGCCGACGTCCTGCGCGCCGAGCTGGTTGTACAGACATTCGACCGTGATCTCCCACTCCACTTCGCCGCCGTTCCGAACTGTGTGCTGCCCGGCGTCCACGATGTACCGCGTGCTCTCGAGCGTCGAGTTTTCCGCCGGCGTGCAGCCCCGAACCGTCAGCACAGGCAGCTGGTTCCGTCGGTCGCCGCTCTCGACGCCGATCGAGTCAATGTCGAACTCGTCCAGGTTGTCGACGCCTCCGAAGTCGCCGTCCTCGACGGTCGAGTCTTCTAGGTGAGTCGACAAGCTCGGCGTCACGAACGCCTTCTTCGACGCTGCCAGCCGCTTCTCGCGAGCTGAGAACGCGGCATCGATCAGGGCCGTGTCGAGTCCGGCGCTTCCTTGCTTCGTTCCATCGCCACCGGTGGGGATCGAGCTCGACGCGTTCTGCTGCAGCACCAGGTGCACATCGACCTCGGTGGACATGCCCATGTCAGCGCTCACGTCGACGTCCCGGATCTTGAGGAACATGTGGTTCTGCGCCTCAGTCTCGGCGGCGATCTCCGGCGTCTCGACTCCCCACGAGTTGCTCCTCCACGACGGGTGGTGCCGCATCTTGTGCAGCAGCGACGCCGCCTTGGCGTTGTCGCCGTTACCGTGGAAGTGGAGCGACTCAGCCGCCACGATCGACGTCGCTTCTTCGAGGCGCACAGTGACCTTCAACGAGTCGCCCGGCGCGATGGTGCCTGCCGACGGCACCGCCACAGCTTCGATGTACTCGTTCATCGCGCTCATCTCCGCCACCGTCGCGCCTTTGATCAGGCACAGCCCCGCTTGGTACATCGCCACCGGCTCGATCGCGATGTTGAGCGGCTGCGTGGCGGACGGGTTGCGCACGTAGAACGTCTCGGACGCGTTGCGCAGGTGGTGCACGATGCTCGTCGACAGCTGCGCAGAGCCTGCGAGCGCCAGCTGCACGGACTCGCGGCTGTTGCCCGCCTTCGACCGCAGCGACGACGGCAGGTGGTCCTGCGGGATGTCCGCCGGCACTTCGGTCGCGCTCGCGAAGAAGTGCAGACTCGACGCCGACAGCGTGAACGTGCGTCCCGGCACCAGCTTACCTTTCACCTTGATGTGCTTGGTCTGCGCGGTCTCCGAGGCGTTCAGGACGCTCACGTCGAGCCAGACGCTGCCCAGCTCCAAGATGTCGTACATCGGGTCGTACTCGGTCGACTTGAGGGTGTCTGGCGAGAGTCGCGCGGACGAGAACACGTGGCAGACGACGCGGACGTCGACGGAGTCGCCTGGCGCGATCTGAAGCGTGCTCACCGGCGTGTTCGCTGAGCGCGAGAACAGTAAGAACTCGAGTGTGCTGGATGCCGGATCAACAGTGACGAAGCGAGCGAGTGAGTGTCGATCCGAACCTCTTTACCCACGCGATGCACACACACACAAGCGCAGCAACTGTACCTCTCCAGTGCGCTGTGCGCCGTCGACGACAGCTTCACGACCAGCTCCTCGTCGTACACGTTGCGGATCGAGAACCAAAAGTTCGCCCCGTGCGGCGCCGAGTCTTGCGACGGAGGCACCACCACCGGAGGGAGGAACGCCAAGTGCCTGAACGGCTCGCGCGCCTCCGGCTCGGAGCCAAACGTCGACTTCTCGGGATCCACGGTCAGCTCGGCGTAGCTCGAGATGATGTGAGCGCGAACCAGCACGTCCTCCACGTTGTGCGGGTTGTACAGGTTCAGGAACCGCAGCGGGAAGTCGTGGACACCCGCGCTGATCGACTGTTCACATACAAAACACGCGCACACATCCAGCATCAGAACACCCGCCAATCAAGAGACGCACTGGCAGCCCAGTAGGTCGCCACCGTACCTCCGCTGTCCTGAAAAACTCCATCTCCAGCACACAAGTTGCCATCGCATCGAGCTTCCACGCAACGCCCGCGCCAGCTTCTCCATCCGCCAGCGTGTTCTCCGCTTGGAGCGCCAGCTCTCGCAGCGAAGGGATCTCAAAGTCGCATCCGGCAGCTCCCGCAGAAGCGTCGCCGGCGATCGCGGTTTGCGTCGCTCCGTGGACCTTCCGGATGCGGATGCCCAGAGGCAAACTCGCGAGCGCGAAGCACACGGTGACGTCGCACGTGTTCCTCACCGACAGCTCGAAGCTGGACGACTTCCACCCGATGGCGTACCCGATCTTGCCGAGCAGCACGCGCTTCTCCGCCACTCGAATGGTCGGCTCTCCGTACTGCCCGCTCGCGTTGACGATCGTCATCGTCGACGCCAAGTCTCTGCCGCTCTCCGTCGACTCAAAGCGCTGGATCGCTACAACGCCAGAGAACGGACACAGCTTGCCGTTGTCGATCATCTCGCTCGGGAGCGGCGCCGTCAGCGATATCGGCGCGAAGCGGAAGAACAGCACGCACGAGGTCTGCGCTGGAACCCGGTGCACGTCGCCAACGTACATCGCCTGCGACCGAGTGGACGACGCGCTCTCGTCGGCGTCGGCACCCAGCCGGCGCACGTTCTCGATTGACGTCGACCGCGCCATCAGCAGTCCCGGCTGGTGCTGGCACTCGTGCGAGCGCGGAGGGATCTTCCCGCATCCGCACCAGACAAAGTCGAGCGGCAGCGAGCTGACCGGCCGCACCACCATCTCCGCGTCCGTCGTGTTCGTGAGCGAGAGGAACCGCTCTCGCGACAGCGGCTTTCGCGCCACGGGCGAGCTGATGCGTCCTGCGGGCCCGGACGACTCGGTGTACCGCTTCTCGAAGATGCGGTACTTCCGGATCGCCGGCTCTGCGTCGCCGCTGTTGGACACCGAGCCCACGTCTGAGAGCTCGTCTTCGAGTTTGATCACGTTGACCACGCCAAAGTCGATCGCCTGGCTCCTCTCCAACGGCGCAGCACCCGCGCGCTCGGTCGACGACCCGAACACCTCGCACTTGAGCACGCCGCTGTCGACAAAGAGCTGCACGTCCACGGAGCTGATTCTTCCCGGGTAGTGCGTGTTCTCGACCAGGATGCGCCGACGAAAGAAGCCGCTCTTGAACGCCGTGAGCTGGAACGCGACCGCCTGCGTCTCGCCCGGAGCGACCTCCCCTTGGTCGTGCGCGAGCGCCACGCGGAGCGAGTCGTCGTCCGAGTAGTTGTCGCCAGCACTCGCCACGAACAGCCGGTAGTGCAGCGGGAGCGCCTTACTCAGGTTGATCAGCTCGAACCGGCCGGCGTGCGCGAGCGCGGCGCCTCCAAAGTTGCGCTCGACGCCAAAGTCGATGCTCGTCGGCGTCACGCGCGCGAGACTCGCGCCCGCCACGCCGACGAACTTGACCGTGAACTCGGCCGCCATCTCGCTCCTGTCGTCGTCGACGCTCGAGCTGCTCGACGCCTCGCTCGGCAAGCGGAAGAGCTGCACGCGGATGCCGCCGACGAGGTCGCGCGTGCTCCCCGTCTTGAAGGCGTCGCCGGATAGCCGAGGTCGGAACGCGATGTACAGATCGACCGAGTGGTTCCCCTTGAGCACCACGCCCGTCGCCTCTCGGTTTAGCCGCGCGTCCTCGAACACGTAGCACTGCGTCTTGAGGTTGGACGACGCGCACAGGATCAGCGTGGCGTCCACTTGGTTGTGCAGCCGCAGCTTGTGCACCTTGCTGAACTTGAGCGACACGTTCGGGCTGTCCACCGTCGCGTCCTGCATCTCGGGCGTCACGTAGCACGGTCCGACGTCCAGCACTTCGAGGCGGCCCGTCGCGTGCGGGTCCAGCTCCGGGATGCGCACGTACACGGGTCGCGTGACGCGAACTGCAACCGTCAGCACAGACGTGTCCAAGCGATCGTTCAGGTTCCGGAGCTGGATCTGCTCGCTGTGCTGGCCTGGGACGACCCCCTTGTACGTGAAGCGAGCGACGACATGCGAGTTCGCCGCGATGCTGCCGTTGGGTCTCTCAAACGTCAGGTCGCCTCCAGACGGCGCGATCGCAGCGACGGTGGTCGACGAGCCCCCGTTCGCAGGCTCCCGAGCCGACGGCGCGAGCAAGAGGTACTTGACTTGTCGGTGCGACCGGTTCCGGATGATGAACTCGCCTTGCACCTCCGTGTTCTGCTGCTGCTCCCCCAGCTCAACCTTGTCCGAGTCGACAGACAGTGACCGCTGCACGGCCTTGACGATCATCACGTCGACAGACGCGAACGGCGTCCTGGAGCTGCTACCCTCCGAGGACGGCGACGCGTTCCCGCGATACACAAACTCCAACTTCCCTGCACTCTGCTCCACAGACTTTGAGATCTTGGCGAGCACTGACCGGCTGATGCACGACGCCAGCGAGCTCGAGGACGCGAACCCGGTCTCGCCAGCGAAGCACCACTTGAATCGCAGCGTGATCGCTCGGTCACCAGCAAGGCGAACGCGCACAGGCAGCCCACCAGCACTGCTCGACGCCTCCTCCTCTCCCTCGATCCCAGACTTGGCCAAGCTGTTTCCGAGGACCACAGACTCGGACGGCGTCACGTCGCAGTTGATCCGAAGCAGACTCTGAACCGCCTCGGCTGGCCGCCACACCACCTCGACATCCGAGACCTTCTTCAGCACGGGCGACTGGTGCGACACCGTCACGTCCCAGCCGAACGTGTCCATCGGCGACTCCTCGAGCGGAACCAACAGCGTCGACGAGTGCGAGATCGCGAACTGGCTCGGCTCGACCTTGACCTGGATCTTCCCGCTCTCCGGCATCCTCTCGGACTCCGGGATCGAGATCGACAGCCCTCTGCTGCTGTCCGACTTTGCAAACTGAGTCCGCATCGGCGACGGCTGCTCGCTCGACACGCTGCCTCCGAGCCACTCGCTGGCGTCTCCTCCGTGAAGCGGACCAAAGTGCAGGCTTCCAGCGCCTTGCGGCGACGCCATCGGGGGCGACACTTTCCTCCCGACGACGCGCGAGTACGCAGCTTCCCCCGCGGCCGTTCGCAGGAAGATCTCCGCGCTGTACTGCAGCTCCTTGACGACGTCCTTGTTCTGCTGCTCGAAGAGAAGGAACTTGCCCACGCCGATGATCGGGGCCGAGTCTCGGCGCAGCTGGCGCTTTCGCGCTTTCTGGCTCTTGAACGCAGCGAGCTGGCTGGCAGCGACGTACTCGCCGCCCTTCACGCCCGACTGCTCCGAGTTGAACACGGCGTACGCCACGATCCTGCACGTGGCCTCGGCGTCCAGCGAGAAGTGGAGCTGGTTCGCGATGCTCCTCGTTTCCGACAGCGACAGCGACTTCGCCAGCTGCAACGGACGGCGCCGCGATCGCGGCACCGACTCGGACTCGGACATCTCCGACTCACTGTTGCAGCTGTCGTAGATGTCCATGCTCCGCACGTCAGCAAGGACGGACTTTGGCTCGTCGTCGTCCGCCGGCGCGGGCTTCTTGTCGTTCGGCACCTGTTCGCCGCTCAGCAGCGCCTTGACGCGGAAGATCTTGGCGTTCAGCTTGGTGATCTTGTCGCTCTTCTTCTTGGTCGTCGCGATGCGCAGCTTGTGCTCCAGCTTCTCCAGCTCTTCGTCGAGCTTCTTCTCCTGCGCCTGCGTGATGATCGCGGACGGCGTCTCGTCGATCGAGAAGTGGAACGTCGGCTTCAGGCTCGGGTTCGAGAACGCCGGGTCCAGCTGGATCACGTACTCGCGCTTCTTGCGGCTCGTGTTCCGGACGCCGATCTTGATCTCCTCGCTCTTTTCGCCGACGAGGCACTTCCCGAGCGACAGCACTTGCCCTGCAGCACGAGTCGCACGCGAAGACAGAAGTCAGTACACAAGTCTCACGAGCGCAGACAACGAAGCAGACGCACCGGACTGCAGGAGCTTGAAGGTTTCCCGCTTCACGACCTTGGCCTTGATCGTGACGGAGATGGAGTTCTCGACGTCTTGGACGTTCACGATGCGCAGCTTCTCCTCGAACGGCCCGGCGAGCGTCGGCTGGAACTCGAAGCAGATCTCTTTCGTTCCGAACGCCTTGACGACGCCGACCTCGCCTTCCTTGATCTCGAGGAACCCGGACGAGATCGACCCGGTCTTCTCCACGCTGTACACGAGCGGGATCGGCGACATGTTCTGCACCACGAGCCGCTTCGAGCTCTTCGACGCCGTCGTGATGCGGCCGAAGTTGATGTTCTTCTGGTTCACGTTCATCACCGAGCGGCACACGCGGCTCTTGAGCAGCAGCTCGCGCACGGACGGCCGCGAGTCGAACGGGTGCTTGGACGTCACCCACGTCGACTTGGTCTGGTCGAAGCGCGCGGCGTCCGCGACTGCCTTCTTGTTCCCACCGGGCGGCAGCGTGATGAAGATCTTCTGCTTCTCGACGCGCATCTTGCCGCCAGTCTCGCCCACGGAAGCAAAGTCTGCCGACGGACTGAAGATCGCCACGACTCGCTGCTGCGACTTCGCCGGGATCCGGATGTTCCGGTCCTTGCTGCTCGTCAGCGGCAGCAGCTTCTTGTCCGCCAGCAGCGACTGCAGCTTCCTCATGCGCTCGCGCACCATGCCGACAATCTCCTGCTCCTTCTCCGGCGACGGGATCGTGCTGTGGCAGTACTGGTCGCACTCGACGCGGGACTTCTCGAAGATGCTCAGCAGCGCCGCCAGCTCTTCGGCGACTGGCTGCTGCTTCACTGACGCCGTCCCGCTCTGACCGGCCGAGATCTCGTGGCTCACCGACTGAAAGTGCCGAACAGAAGGGGAGCTCGTCTGCAAGTGGCCACTGCCACCAAGGATGGTAGCAAAGCTGCTGTTCAGCACCTGCTCCGCCCGGAGCTTCGCCGGGTCGAGCGGCGACGGAGAAGGTGTCACACCTGCCGTCGCAGATGCGCCGCCGCCGGGGGGATGCGATGCAAGTGATGCGTTGCTTCCCGACGCCTTCTTCGACAGGTAGCCGCGAAGCGCGGTCGACATGTTTCGCTTCAGTGCGCTCGGCGCCGTGGTCTCAAGCTCCGACAGGCTGCCGAACGATCGTCTCCGTCGGATCACTTTGCTCGGGTGGCGTCCGTGGGCCCCCGAGGCTCCGTTCGGCTTGCCCCCGAACGGCTGTAGCGAGAGCTGCGTCGCACTCGGCCGCTTCTGCCTCTCCTCGACCTTCGTGACGACTTTCGGTCCGACGTCGCCGAACGGAGGCTTGAAGAAGTACAGCCGGACCTTGGATGGGTCGGAGCTCTGCAGGCTCAAGTGCAGCGGCGCGTTCGTGATGTTCTCGAGGTCGAACACCTGGATGCCGACCGAGTTGAGCGTGATGTGGTCGAAGTTGAGGAACGCCGAGCGCGACTGCGTCAGCAGCTTGTAGAACAGCGAGTGGTAGATCACGTGGTGCGCGTCCATGTTGCTCGAGCGGACGCAGATCTGCGGGATGTTGGTGCGGTTCTTGAGGTTCATGATCGAGATGAGCCGCGAGTAGTTCGGGTTCGTCTTCCGCGGGATGATCTCGATCTTGAGCTCGGTCGACTGCTTCGGCCCGAGCGTCATCTCGTCGTTCGGCACGGTCGAGATCACCTTGGACGTCACGAGCGGCTTGACGACGGTCGGCAGCTCCGAGTGGTTCGTCAGCATGCACGAGCTGCTCTTCAGCTCGCCGATGTTGCAGTCGCCCAGGTGCAGGATCGACGGCGACAGCGTCACGATCGACGTGCACGTGCGGGCGCGAATGTGGATCGACTTGCCGAGCGTGCGGTCGTAGATCCGCGACTGCGCCTGCTGCCACGAGCCTTGGACCTGGAAGCACCGGAACGACACGCGGAACGTCTGCTTCGTCAGGCGAGAGCCTTTCAGGTCCAGGCCGTCGACGTTCTCGCTGAAGAGCGACTCGGACGACGAGATCGCCGCCGGAGTGTACCAGATCAGGATCGTGCGCTCCATGCCAGGGGGCAGATCGATCGTCTCGACCAGGAAGTTGGACCCCGTCGCTTCGTCGACCGACGCCGGCTGGCGCTTCCGCGGCTCTGGCCGAGGCTTCCGCTCAGGCGACGAGCAGATGCTGTTGCCGCTGCTGCAGTATCGCACCAGCACACCCACGAGCGACCGTTAGACCATCATGAACGGAGTGTGTATGGACAGTGAAGGCGAAGGCGAGTGAACACACCTGTCGACGCCGCTCTCGTACGCCAGATCCCGCACGCGCGACGGCACTTTCGCCGCCTTCTTCGCTTTCGTGCGGAACGTCTTCTTGCGCGACTCGCTATGTCGGCTCGCGCGGGTCTTCGGACTCGCTTGAGGACTCCTGGCGACCGCGCGAGACTCCCGATCGAACTCGAAGTCGTCGTCGATGTCGTCCAGATCGCCGAGCGGGTTCTCGTCGAAGGACAACCGCTTCGCTGGCTGGAACTCGTCTTCGAAGAAGTCCATCTGCGACCACGATCGATCCGCCACCCACACCGGATGCTCAGCAACCCACCGCATCTCAGAGCACCGGCATCCGAACGCACCTCATTGTCTTCACCTTCGTCGTCGCTGTCCATGCCGTAGTTGTTCGTCGAGTCGCCGTTCGAGAACGACATCGCGACCTTGGAGGCGTCCGGGGACAGCGGGTCTTTGTGACTGGACCCGTCGTTCGATCCGGTCGGGGACAGCAGCACCTCTTCGCCGCGAGGAGCGCGCGACGCTCGCGCTCGATTCTGCTGCAGCTTGAGCTCGAAGCTGATCTCCTTCGGCCGATCGCTCGTCAGGTCGACGTGCAGCGTCGCCTCGGTCGTGTTGCGGATCAGGAGCACCTTGGAGTTCGCCATGCCCGTGTAGCAGTCGCCGAAGTCGAGCTTGCTGCCGCTCATCAGGTACGACCCGCTCGGTTCCTTGATCGACAGTCCCTCTCTGCCAGACGACAACAGCCAATGAGCCCGCGATCAGTGAGTCACCTTGAGGTCACCACACAGCAGAACCACGTAACGAGGTCGCACGTACCGGTGGTGCTCCTTGTTCGTGATCGCGTGGATCTTCAGCGTCTTGACGTTCCTCGCGTCGTGCAAGTTTTGCGCCTGGATGTCGAAGAAGCGCTCGCCGATCTGCGTCGCGTGGGGCCGCAGCGCGTCAGTTCGAAGCACCAACGCAGCGCGTCAACAAGCATTCGGCAGCACGCACCTCGGTCGGGCGGTATGTGACGCGGATGCGCACGTGGCCGTACGCTGCCGCCTGCAGCGTCTTGTCGCCGATCGCGTACCCGCTGTTGTAGTCCGTGCACGTGATCAGGTCCTTGGTGTCGTCGAACGCCGAGAGCGACGACACGAGCTTGAAGAGCAGCGGGATCTCCGACCGGTTCCACACGGTGAAGTCCTTGACGAACGAGCCGCCGGGGACGCAGTCGTCGAAGTGCAGCTCCTTCACGTCCAGTCGCAGCAGCGAGCGGCACACCTGCCCCTGCAGCGGCAGGATGAGGTCCGGCGCGGGGATCGCCACGGACCGCGCGTCGATCATCTGCTCGAGCGACGCCGCGCGGCCCAGGAACCGCGGCTTGAGCACGAGCCGCGCGGTGAACATGGCGCACGACGTCTCGTTCAGGTGCATGCGCTCTTCCTCGGACGAGTCGGCGTTGCTGAGCGCGTAGGACGCCGCCGCGTGGCCGCCGCCGCCGCCTGCCATTGTACCGCCGCCGCCAGCGCCGCTGTGCTGCGCTGAGAGCTTGGCGGTGAGCGAAAAGACGACGCGCCGGGTCTCGTTCGGCGCGAGCAGCACGTGGTCGACGGCGTCGATGTGGTTGAAGAGCTCGTTGTAGCCCTCGCAGAGGTAGACGTTATCGGCGCAGAGCGCGGCCTTGGAGGACGAGCGCAGCACGGAGAACGGCACGTGGTTGGCGAACTCGTCGCTGGCGGCGCCGGCGTCGCCCGCGGCCCGCGCGTCCGGCAGCAGCAGCGCGAGGTTCTCGTTCTCGAGCTGGAAGCCCCCGTGGCTCGCCTGGAAGGGCTTGCGCAGCTCCAGGCGCAGCTGCAGCTGCAGCGCGCGCGCCGTCGTGTTCGTGAGCTCGAACACGCGCAGGTCCGCGAGGTCGTTCAGGTAGATCTCCCCGAGCGCGAAGACCTCGCCCTTGGCGCCGCGGAACTCGGCGGCGCGCGCGCGCAGGTTCTTGCTCAGCAGCGCCGCGCGCACGGGGAACGGGTAGCCCGCTGCCGCCGAGCCGCCGACGACGCCGCCGGCGGGCGACGCCGCGAGCGACGACGAGTCGGACGAGAAGCTGCCGGAGCGCGCGAGCGGCGTCGCGGCGTTGAGCGGCGAGGAGCTCGAGAGGCTCGTGTTGATGCGCAGCACCGAGCCGCGAGCCGCCGCCGCCGTCGAGCCGCGCGGGCTGCCGTCGTCGACGCCGAGCACGCGGCTGTTGCTGCGCTTCTTGGTCATGGCGAAGGTCGCCGCTCGCTGCTGATCTCCCCGATTTTTTTGGTATGGAAGACGGGAGTTGTTTATGAATGGACGGTGTGATAGAGGATTTTGTATGTGAATGTCGAATCGTCGAAGTTGGCACTCGGCTGACATGGTTGGGCTCTGGCCATCGCTTGACGAGCTCGAGCTTCGTTGAAAGCTCGCTGGTTGTACCGACATGAAAGATCTGACGGAGTCGATTCTGGGATCTTCGTTATGAGAAACTGGTGTCGATACGTGACGACGAACGAGACGCAACAGGGCAAGTACGTTGATGTTAGCATCGAGATCTGCACGGTGTTCACTCACAGCAGCACTGCGCCGCTTCGAAGATTGTCCGGGTTCGTGCCGGGCGTGTACGCAGTCTCGTTGTTGCCGTAGCTGAACCCGACTGGCAGCTTCGTGTGCTGAACGACGAACTGGACAAACGTGCTGAGACTCTCGCAGCGTTCTGTCGCGATCGCGTCCAGGTCGCGAAACGAGAACGGCTTTCGGCTCGGGAACGGAGGAGCGCTCGCCATGTGCTGCTGGAACTTGCTCGTGAGGATCTTGCGTAGAGACCTGCGCGACGAGAATCGAGAGAGAGTGAAAGCAACGTCAGTCGATCCACTGGCAGCCGAACCGAACTGATAACGAGCAAAGGCGCTCGCACCTCAAGTCGCTGTATCGCCGTCGGATGCGGATGTCTTCGCCTCCTTGCACGCGTAGCACGATGCAGTATTCGATGCCCTTCTTCCCCGACGACACCGTCACAAAGTCCGATATCGTGGCTTCGGTCACAACTACGACTGCACAGCACAATACATCGTCAGCGTCAGCGTCAGCATCCGCCACTCTCTCGCGCGATAGGGACGTCACATCCCAAGTACACACATTGTGGTGACAGCAGCTCGACTGGAGAGGAATGCTGGACGACTTGAAGCTCGGTCGTCGCGGAGCCGGAGTGAGCACCGTCTTGGTTGCTCGACGCGGGTGGAGCCTTCGATCCATCTTTATCGTCGGCGCAAGTGATGTACTCGCGCTCGCTCTCGTTGCAGCCTTCCTCTTCGGTGGTGTCCTTGAGCGTCATGTCGATGTTGGGCATGGCGCTTTGAGCTGCGAGGTTGTTGTCAAACTCGTCTTTAGTGAACTTCGCCAGGCGCTTGACCACCTCGTCCATCGAGATGCGATCGTCCGGGTTCACCGCGGCCATGTCTGCGATCAGCTTCCACTGCTCGTCCGTGAAGACACTATCCGGTCGCTTCGGGAGGCCATGCTTGCCTTTCTCCACGTTACGGAGAATCATTGCGTCGGTGACTCCTCCATACGGAAGTGTCTGCGTCACCGCTTCGTAGATGCACATCGCAAGCGAGTAGACGTCCGAGGCGTACGACGCCGCCTTCTTCTCACTGAGCAGTTCCGGAGCTTTCCACTTGAGTGCTCCTTCAGGCTTGCGCACGCTCATGACGTCTAGTGCAAAGAGCTGCGCGCTCAGCCCGAAGTCGATGAGCTTCGCGACGACGTCCGACGTGACGAGGATGTTGTTGCACTTGAGGTCGTTGTGAAGAATCTCGAGGCCGTGGAGCGCGTGCACTGCTTCCGCGGCGTCAAGGAGCAGCTTGTAGGTGTGGTGGTGGTTGCTTCGGTCGCTGAGGAAGTCCGAGAGTGTCTGGTTTGCAGCGAACGCGCATACGAAGTATGGTTCGGGGCCGAGATGGTGCGCGCCGTAGAGCTGCAAGACGTTCGGGATCGCGTTCGCCTTGAACCACGTGTTCGCTTCGCTCACGAAAGCAGCGCGACTTGCCTCCGTTGTGACCTTCACGCGCTTGACGACGACAGGCACCCGGCCGTACTTGCCGTGGTGAACCGTCCCGTAAGAGCCCCACGCGAACGGGATCTCGTCGCACTGGAACACGTACGACGGGAGGAACCACGTCTGGATCTGCGGCTTCTTGTTTCGCGAGAAGTGGGACAGCACGGTGAACGCGTTGTTCAGCACCTGGAGCTCCTTCTCCGTGTACTTCTTCGTCACCTTGTTGAACTCGTAGAGGAGGTAGGCGAGCGCATCCGACTGCGCCTGAGCTCCGCCGCGCACATCGCTCAGCAGCTGCATCTTATTTGTGCTGATCTCCTCGAACGCCGCTTGCTGTGCGTCTCGGATGTCTTCCCAGCGCTTGCGCCACGCACACTCTTCGCCCAACCCGCCCAGCGCCTCGTCGATCTCTTCGTGGAAGTTGAAGATCTTGGACACGACTTCGCGGTTGCATACGAGTCGAAACACCGTCTTGTTCCCGCGGAACCTGTTGAGGAAGTCGCCGAACTCCTTTGCGATGTCCCCGAGGCGAGCGCCAACCTGCGGTGCTGACTCGAGCTTCGACGCCGCGACTAGGTCCAGAGCCTCCTCGAGCCGCTCGACCACGTGCAGCGCCATGGCCTTCGCCTCCTTCATCTCTTGAGCGAGTGACCTCGTCGCCTCCACCGCGCGAACGCTCTCGCTGTGATTCGCGCCGGCGGTCGCGTTCGGGTTTCCAGTCGGATCACGAGCTCCGGTCTGGTTGTCCACGCACTGGTTCGTGGACATGGCTGGGAGGGAAGGAAGGACGTTGTGCGGAGGTTGATCAGGAAGTTGGAGCTTTGAAAGTGAACTCCAAGATCGAAGACGACGGCGATGGCCACGCGCACGCGGAAGAAGGCGAGCGAGCGAGGGAGGGAGGGATGCACGCACGTCGACTGTGACGTTTCCCGCTCGCTGAACACGCCAGCAACCTTCCAGACATTCTGACGCGAATCCAGCCTGGCGCTGACCAGTGTTCCAACACATGTAGTTTGCGGTGGATCCAGTGGTGCCGATGTCTGGTACTGCTGGTGCTGATACTGCTGTTACTTGGTGCCGCCGTCGTCATGGCGGTGGTCCACGAGTCATTCGCGATGCCTTCGCCCGTGCTCATGAGCTGTCGCCGAGGAGGGAGGACTCTTGCTCCTGGAGTGTTGCGAAAGCGATCTTCGCCAGGCAGGATGGTTCACCCTTGCAGTGTGTCACAGAGACCCCCTGCGTGGCCTTCTTCCTTAAAAGCGCCAGCTCTGTGTGCGCTTGCGGATAAGCTACCGATCTGGCCACGATGCTCGCGCTTAGAGCGCTGTGGCTGTCGGCAAGTGCGCTTGAGAGCTGGACGCTCTCGACGCGGACTGCTCGCTGCCGTGGAAAGCGGTGGCGCCAGTCGTATCGCAGCGAGCGTGCGTGTCCAGCTCGAGTGCATCCACTCAAAGCGAGTAAGGTGGAGAGCGTGGCGACATCGCTCGTTGCCATCCCCCGGAGCCGTTTGTCCAAGTGCACCGACTGCACCTGCTGGCTCTACGACTGACTCACGCGCATATGCAAATGTCACAAGCCGCATGGCGTAGAGCGAGGTGGTGGATCCTCGCGAGCAACGCAACGCTCTCCGCTATGAGGCGATGCCACACGATGTCGCGCCTGTGCGATCTCGATCTCGATCTCGATCTCGGTCTCGGTCACAGCAGATACTGTTCGCTTCCAGAATGTCATTATAATATGAACAAATGTATGTGAAAGTCCAGCAAGTCGCGATCGCTCTGTTTTCCCCACGCGTGTTCCATTCCGAAGAAGATCACCTGAACGATGGACGCCAGCAGCGCCGCCGCCGTGGCGCCGGAGGACGCGGCCTACGGCTTCGACGACGACGTGCTGAAGGAAGTGCGCGCGAACAAGGTGTGGATGCAGGACCCCAAGTACTTTAAGAAGGTGATCGTGTCGCCCGCCGCGACGATGAAGATGCTCAACCACGCGAACGCCGGCGTGGAGAAGGGCATCAAGAGCGGCGGCAAGCCCGTGGAGATCATGGGGCTCATCCTCGGCCGCCCGAGCACCGGCACGGACCGCGACGGCGGCGACACGCACACGCTCGTGGTCACCGATTGCTTCCCGCTGCCCATCGAAGGGGCCGAGACGCGCGTGCTCGCGGACGACGCCGAGGTGATCAACTACATGATCTCGCTCGGCGAGGCCGTGGAGCAGACCCGCCGGGAGAAGTTCATGGGGTGGTACCACAGCCACCCGTTCGACGTCGAGGTGCACAGCCACTGCTTCCTCTCGGCCACGGACGTGAGCACGCAGCTCCAGTGGCAGCGCTCGGAGGACCCGCACGGCAACCCGTGGCTCGCGATCGTGCTCGACCCGCTGCGGTCGCTCGCGAAGAAGCGCCCGGAGATGGGCGCTTTCCGCGTCTACCCGCCCGAGTTCGCGGCGCCCGTGAACGAGACGCCCGACGGCACGATCGTCACGGACGAGTCGACGCGCATGGAGCGCTGGGGGAGCTGCTGGAACCGGTACGTACCATTTGCACCAAGGAGCGGTTTACCGGTACCTAACTCGTTGAATGCACAGGTACTACACACTCGAGATCGACTACTTCATGAGCTCGCTCGGCTCGCAGGTCGTGAGCATCCTGTCGGAGGAGTTCCTGTGGATGCGCACGCTGAGCTCCAACACGATGCAGGAGCGGGAAAACCGCGACCGGTTCTCCGAGCGCATCCAGCTGCTCGCGAACAAGCTCGACGGCTGCGAGACGCTGCTGGCGCCGCGCGGCGGCCGCGGCTCGCGCATCGGCGAGTACTACGTCCCGGAGAAGCAGGCGAAGGAGTCGGAGGACTCGGTGCTCGACAAGATCACGCAGGCGGCGAACGAACTCTCGATTGAGCACTCGCACGGCCAGGCACTCCAGATCGCCAAGAAGGCGCTCTTCAACGACCAGTTCTGACCGGCCGTCCGACTGAGACACAGCAAGTTGTTTGGAGCGCCGCCGATGGACGTGAACGTGAACGCTCTGGTCGATGAGTTCGCGTTCGTCACCCGCCAGCTCTTGCTCACATCGTGCTCACGTCTCCAGCTCCGACGATAAATACTGCAGGGGCCGACCTAGAAGCGGCGCTTCGACGTCCGGTTCTCCGCCATCGCGAAGAGCTCGTCAGCGATGCGCTCCTGCTCCTCGAGCGCCTCGAGCCGCTCTTCCTGCGCGACGCGGTCCGCGTTGTCGACCGTCACGCTTACGACGGTCTGCGTCGGGAACAGCGCCGACGTGCCGGTGCGAGCCGCCTGAACGTTCCCTTTGCGGAACCGCTTGAAGTTCACTCCAGCAGCGCTGCTCTGCGCACTCGCACCACTCGCAGCTGGTCGCTTCACGACGAGGCTGCAGCTCACCACGACCGGCTTGTGGTCGGTCACGTCGTCCTTGAGGTCGGTGTCGAGGCGCCGGGGCATACTCGACAGCGTCGCCATCCACCCGAACGGATCGGACTCGCTGCTGTCGCCCGCGATCGATCGCGAATGCCTCGGTGTCGGCTCCAGACTCAGCACGTTTGTTGCAAAGTCCCGAGACGGGTCCGCTGCTGCTGGTGCACGCAGCAAGCACTGCAAAGTCAGCGTGGTGCCATCGCTACATCTCAACACCTCGTCGTCGAACCTGGGAGCTCTTCAGACAGGTAGCTGCAGCTGACTGGCGCCACCGAGTCCTCGAGGACTTCCTCTTTGACGCGATCGATGCTCGTAGCGACTGCGACGGTCGGCGTCCACTCTTCCTTCACCTGTGGCACCAGATCCGATCAGAGCAGTGGTGATCAGCAACAGAAGCTACTCCCAGACCACCGCTGCACGTACCTGGGCCGGAGTATCTTGGGTCGCTTCGACGCGCACGGGATCCGTGGCCGTCATTCCCAGCGCAGTGCTGTTGCCGTCGCTGTCGTTGCTGTCGAAGCGCGGGAGCATCGCTCTCGATCGCGCCGCTGCTGCCGACGCGTTGGTCTCGACGACAACGAGATCCGCGACCGGCGTCTTGCGCTCCTTGGCCGCGACGAGCGTGTGGTACGGCGGCTCCTCCGACTCGTCCTCGTCTTGCTCGACGGACGGCGGCGCGGGCAAGCTCAGGTGCTCCGGGAAGCTCATGATCTGCACGGACGATGAGTGATGGCCGGCGAGCGAGCTGCTGAAGGACGAGTAGTCGCTGGACGTCGACGGCGCCTTGACGAAGATTACGCTCGCCGCGAGCTCTTGCACGCTCACGAAGCTCGCGCCCATCGACCGGAAGAGACTCACGCGCCGGTCTACGGCCGCCTGCCCGCCCGCCGCGTGGTGGAGCTCGCGGCCGTCGCTGGACGCCGCGGCGCTCGAGAACCCGCTGCCCGAGGCCGGCTCGACGACGAGCACGTGGCGCGTCGCCGCGTGCTGCTCGATGTCGCGCAGCAGCAGGTCGTCGCGCTCGGCGTCCTTGTAGGCGGCGACGACGGCGCCCGCCATCGCGGCGACGATCTCCTCCATGGACTGCGGCGAGAGGAAGACGACCGCGTGGCGGTGGTAGAGCGTCTTGCGCATCGGGTTGGGCAGGTAGATGCTCGCGACTGACGGCACGAGGTCGTCCGTGGGCAGGAACTCGTCGCAGCGCGGCAGCGGCTCGGACATGGACTTGCGCGCGAGGATGGCGTAGAGCCACGGCGTGCAGACCACCGGCTGGTTGTACACGAGCGCCCAGAGCACCTTGACGGTCGCCACGACGCGGCCCGGGTCCATGACGCAGTGCGTGGCGTCCGCGCGCTCGGCCGCCACGAGGTGCATGCCGATCTGCTGGCACGCCTCGCTCACGCGCGCGCGGTTGGCGCGCTGGATGCGCGAGGCCACGAGTATGAAGACCTGGTAGCGCACGCGTAGGATCGTGCGCTTGGCGCCGAACGAGAGCTGGTCGCCGTTCTTGAGCGCGCGCGCGCTCAGGCACTGCTCGTGGTTCACGAACGAGCCGAAGCGCGACGCCAGGTCCTCGAGCGCGAGCGGCGGCCGCGTCTGCGGATCGCGCAGCTGCGCGGGCGAGAACGTGCCGACGCGCAGCAGCGCGTGGGAGCGCGAGATGGACGCGTCCGCGTGGAAGTTGAAGTGGCACTTCTTGCGCCCGATGCTCCAGGCGCCCGCCACGAGGTAGAACGTCGTCTCGACGGCGCCGCTCGCGGCGTTCACGACGTCGAGCACCCACATCGTCCTGCTTGTTGCTTGGGACAAAGTAAAAGGAATTTGAGAGTCACTGTTTGGCATTCAAGCGAGGGAACTCGATTCAAATACAAGGACCGAGTGTAGCCATCCTGGATGAGAAGCTCAAAAGACGATGGAAGTGCTGCATGGCGACTGGTGTTGCTGTCGCTCCGTCCGTCCGTCCGTCGTAGAGCTTACTCGAGGAGGTGGCGCAGCACCGTGCGCACGTTGAGCTTCTTCAGGTGCGTGTACTTCTGCCCCGTGCCCACGAACATGATCGGCTGCCCGGTCTTGTACACCATCGACACCGCCGCGCCGACTGCCAGCGAGCACCAGCAACCGAGGAGGTCAGAGCACAAGCCCTTGAATACAGGAAGGTAGGTATCACAGCTAGCAGCGCACCCTTGTCGTCGATCGTGTCGAACTTGGTGATCACGATGCCGTCCACGCGGTGCGGCTCGCGGCGGTCCGAGTAGTCCGCCAGCGCCTGCTCCCAGCCCCCAGCCACCAACACCCATCGCCACAGGCGTCAGCTTGCGTTGCACTCCTCTAATTCAGCAAACACCAGCGCAGGCATGCAACGCACCCGGTCGAACATCGAGAGCTGGTCGATGCCGTCGTTGCCGACGAGCGCCTCGCCCACGAACAGCACCAGGTCCGGCTCGTTGAGCGACACGAGCTTCGCGAGCGCGCGCATCAGCGGCTCGTTATTCTGCATGCGGCCGGCGGTGTCGATCAGCACGCAGTCGAAGCCGTTCTCCGTGCCGTACTTCACCGCCTCCTTCGCCACCGCCGCAGGGTCCTTCGCGTAGCCTGTCGGTGAAGACGCACGATCGTCGGTTCCTCCACACTTCTATCACCACCCAACAACACACCAACAGATCTGCAGACAGTCTCAACGCACCCTTCTGGAAGAGAGGCACATCCAGCACCTTCGCGTGCTGGTTGAGCTGCTCCACGGCGCCGGAGCGGAACGTGTCGCACGCGGCGATCAGCACCTTCACGCCCTTGGACTTGAGGTAGTAGCACACCTTCGACAGGCTCGTCGACTTGCCCACGCCGTTCACGCCGACAAACACGATGCTGTACGCGCGGCCGGACGCCTTCGCCGCGAGGATCTCGCGCAGCACGTCCGTCGACTTCTTCGGCGTCAGAATGCGCACAAGCGCCGCCTCGAGCGCCTTGCGCACGATCGTCGACACGCGCGTGAAGCTCTCCAGGCGCTGCCCGATCAGCGTCGTGATCACCGACTCGCACAGCTCCTCTGCGACCTCCGACGCCACGTTCTTGCTGATCAGCTGCAGGGGCGACGCTCGCGAGTCAGCACTTGCTCCCACCTACCAGCAACCTCACACGACACACGACAAGCACACCCACCAGGTTGTGCATCGGCTCCAAGACGGGCTCCAGGTCTTCGCGCGCCAGGATCTTGTTGCCCGAGACCGTGTTGAAGAAGTTGCCGATGCGCGTGTTCGAGAAGCTCCAGCTGCCCGAGTCCGACTCGGCGCCGGACGACGCGGCCGACTCGTCGTCCGTGTCCGAAGCCTCGTCCTCGCTCGCCTCGAACTCCTGGGAGGCGTGGTGGTCCACGGCGTCAGCCTCACAAGCATACAGTACAGCACAGCACAGACTTCGTCGGAACGTACGCCAATGTACTCCTCGCGCTTCTCCCGCAGACGCGCTTCCTCCGCCGCCGCAGAGAGCTGCAAGCAGAAGGTCGCAGGCCCGCACAGCACGCGTCAGCACCACTCACTCAAACAGCACGCGACCTCGTTGCCCACACGCACCTCCGTGGAGCGGTTGAGCGCCGAGATCTCCTTCTTCGAGAGCTTCGAGTCATCCCACTTGGTCATCTGCTTGCCCTTCTTCTTCGCCTTGTCGTCGTCGGCGCCGCCCGCCGCCTTCTTTCCCTTCGCCTTCCGCCCCGGGCCCGTGCGCATCGTACGCACCTGCGAGCGCAGCGACGCCTCGATCTCGAGCTCCTCGAGCTTGTCGCGCACCTTCCCGTCCGAGGACGGGCTCTCGTTGCCGTCCTCCGTCGAGTCGTCGTCGCTCGTTCTCGACAGCGTCGCAGTCGCCACCGACGACGACCCGTTCGCCGTCTTGTTGCTCGCGTTCGACGCGATGCCCTTCGCCTTGCGCGAGCCATTGAACGCCTGCAGCATGCCACAAAGTGAGCACGCCATTCCCACTCGCAGCATCGCTGTATCAAGCATAACACCAAGCATAACGCAAGCATATGATACGCATAACACAAGCATAACACCAGTCATAACACCAAGCGTAACGCAACCATACCACACCAAGCGTAACGCAACCGTAACGCAACCGTAACGCAAACACAACGCAACGCACCCGAGGCCCGCTGCGCGGCTGCTTCTGCGCGAACTTGAGCTCGGTCTGCTTGAGCAGCTTGAGGAACTGGTCGTCGAAGTGCACGGGGTCCTTGTGCGCGATCTGCGCCGGGAAGCGCGCGACGAAGTCCCGCTTCACGAGCTCGAGCAGCTCCTCGATGTAGAGCAGCTGCAGGATCTTCTGGTACACGACGACGAAGACGAGATCGAGCTTGTTCTCGAACGCCCACTGCATCTGGTACGCGTCGCGCGTGAACGTGCGCTCGCCGGCGCGGTCCTCGAGCAGCACGCGCGAGATGAGCGTGTCGACCGGGTCGCCGCTGAGCTTGCAGAGCGTCTTGGACCAGAGCACCGTGCCGGTCTTGGAGAAGATGGCGAAGTGGTCGATCATGGCGAGCGAAGGTGGAGGGTGAGTGGGCGAGCAGAAGCTGCGGTGGTGACGAGCGGAGCTCTTGAGCGTGTGTGTGCGCTTGAGAGGGCGAATGCCGAAATGCGTTCCCCTGTCGCTCGCTCACACACTTGCGTCACTTGCGTTCAGTATACCCACACAAAAAGCATGTTCTAGACTCCCTGGGTTTTCGCTCTATACAAATGCAGAAAGTGTACCTGAAGTGTACCACAACTCCACGATGCTCATCGCGATCGCGATCTCGTACGGTCGCGAAGCCACCAGCGCCACCTCCTGCTCCTCGATACTGCTGCTTGCTCCTGGTGTTCTGTCTAGGGCAGCAGATGACGCTTCTCGATCGGAAGGCGTCTTATTTGCACGAACGCGCACTTTCCAAGCAATTCGCATCGGATCGACACGAAGGCGGTCGCTCACTCTCCAAGTCGCCGATTGACCTCGAAGACCTCGCCAGCCTCCTTCAGCGCTTCAGTTCTCGCAGCTCCCCGGACATGACGCAGTCGGTCGCGAAAGTGCTGCTCCTGCTCTCTGCGCTCCTGTTCGCAGCCGTCGAAGTCGCAGCAGGCGATGCCACATCGACCCTCGAGGCGCCGGCGTCTCCGCCACCTCCGCCACAGCCCACCACACCGCCGCCAGCTCCCCGACCAACGCCTCAGCCCACCACGCCACTGCTGTCGCCGTCGTCACGCCCGACCACGGCGCTGTGTGACCAGGAGCAGCTCATTCTCGTGGCCACCACGATCGCGAGGCTCGAGCTGAAGAAGCAGTGCGAGGCAGCGATCCGCGAGCCCGAGATGCTGCAAACCGGCGTCCCCGAGACGGTCTGTGGCGTCTCGAGCTGCGTCGCGGCACTGCAGACAATGTACCGGACGCTCCCGAGGTGCAACTTCCGGGACTGGGACGTGCAGTTCCACGCCGAGATGCTGCTGCGCAACTGCGGGATCAAGCCGAAGAATGACGACACGCAAGGTCCCGATGCAGACGACTGCAGTCTCGACGCAGCAGCCGGCAGCGCGAGCAGCATGGGCAGCAAGGGCTCTGCTGGCGACAGCGGCAGTGGCAGCAGCCGATTCGCGCCGCGAGAGGCGTTCGCTGGCGAGCAGGAACCGTCGTCCTCCAAGCTCTTCCGCCGCGACGCTGCCGACACGACGAGTATGTAGGCAGCGCGGCGTGCCATCTCGGAGACACCCGAGCATGAGAGAGATCGTCATCACATGACGCAGCGAAAGGCGACTTGTTTGACACACACGGTCGATACTCAGTCCAAGTCGATTTCGAACACCAAAGGATCGCCAGTCAAATTCTTCACCGCCCCACTTAGCAATCAACGTCATGACAGCCGCAGCACCACCGTCGACACCGGCGTCGCCTCCCACGCTCGGCTGGTGCACGCGGCTCCCGAAGATCGAGCTGCACGCGCACATCCACGGGTCGATCCGCCCGGCGACGCTCGAGCAAATCCTGCGCGACGACGCGGCGGCGAGCGGCTCCGCGGCGCCGCGCGCGCTGCCCGCCACGCGCTCGCTCGACGCGTGCTTCGAGATGTTCGGGCTCATCCACGAGGTCGTCGTGAGCCGCGCCGTGCTGCGCCGCATCACCGTCGAGGCCGTCGAGGACTTTGCGCGCGCCGGCGTCAAGTACCTCGAGCTGCGCTCCACGCCGCGCGCGCTCGAGCGGGACGGCGCCTCGCGCGCCGACTACGTGGCCGAGGTGGCGGCGGCGCTCGACGAGTGCCACGCGCGCGAGGACCTCGACATCCAGGTGCGCCTGCTGCTCAGCATCAACCGCAACCAGCCGCTCGCGGTGGCCGAGGAGACGCTGCGGCTCGCGCTCGAGTGGCGGCGCAAGAGCGCGCTCGTGGTCGGGCTCGACCTGAGCGGCCACTCGGAGCGGCCCAACTCCGAGTTCCACCGCTTCGAGCATGTGCTCGAGCAGGCGCGCGCCGGCGGCCTCAAGCTCGCGCTGCACTTCGCCGAGCACTTTGACGACGACGAGTCCGAGCGGATCCTCGCCTTCCGCCCGGACCGCCTCGGCCACGCGTGCTGCCTCTCGGACGCGCAGTACCGCAAGATGGTCGCGCTCCGCATCCCGATCGAAGTCTGCCTCACCTCGAACGTGCACACGCTCGCGCGCTTCCGCGACGCGTGCGCCTGCTCGCTCAAGGACAGCTCGGGGCTCTGCGTTCACGAGTACAGCGCGCACCCGCACGCGCGCGTGCTCCAGGGCGAGGCGGGCCAGCTCGACGGCGCCTGCTACCCGCTCTGCATCTGCACGGACGACCAGGGCGTGCTGGACACGACGCTGCCGCGCGAGTACATGCGCGCCGTGGCCGCGTTCGGGCTCGACAAGGCGCGCGTGGCGGAGCTCGCAGGCGCCGCGATCCCGACGATCTTCGACGCCGGCGAGCGCGAGCGACTGCGCGCGCTTCTCGACGCGTTCCGAGAGAGCGACGCGGGCGTCCTCGAGCCGTGAGGTGGTTGGACCTTCGTGGGTAGCACGCGCGGGAGATATAAGTCCACCGCCTTGAAGACGTCTTCTTGTTGCATTCGCTCGCTCGAGGGAGGTTGGGACTTTGTGGAGCAGGACCCACCAGCAAAGTGATTTTCGCCCACTTGCATGGGTTCAGAGCGACTTTGCCCCTGGGGCTTTCCCGCCCCACCGCATTCGCCAACTTGCGTCCAAGAACGCACACACACACACACACCTATTCTACCGCGTCCCTGATGCGCGCCACGCTCGCCGTCGCGGCCGCCGCCGTGGCGCTCGCCGCCAGCAGCAGCAGCAGCACGGCCGACGCGCAGCTGAGCGCCGCGAGCGGCTCCGGCTCGGGGCTCTCGGCGCTCTGCGACCAGACGCAGCTCGTGGCGCTCGGCAGCATCCTCAAGAACACGTCGCGCAAGGTGCAGTGCCAGGAGGAGCTCAAGATCGCCGAGATGCTGCGGCCGCCGAGCTACGACTTCTCGATCCTGTGCGACAAGGTCGCGTGCACCGCGGCGCTCCAGATCCTCTACAACGCGCTGCCGCACTGCCGCTACCAGGACTGGGACCCGCAGGACCAGTCGGCGCGCGTGCTCAAGTTCTGCGGCGTCACGCCGCTCAACGCCACGGAGGCCAACAAGCTCGCGACGGGCACGCTGCCCGGTGCGGCTACCCCCACCCCCACGCCCACGCCCTCCGCCACCTGGAGCTCGCAGGGATCGAACGGCGCCACGAGCTTCGCGCCGGTCGGCGCCCCCCCCTCGGCGCCAGTCGCGGCCACGCCGTCGCCCGCGCCGACGTCATCGGCCGCGTCACTCGCCGCGCCGGCGCTCGCGCTCGCAACGACGACGGTGCTCCTTCTGGTCTCGTAATCGGCGGCCCCTGAACACAACACGTGCGTCTTCCTCCTCTTCTTGCGTAGTGGACGACTGTATACAGGCGCTCTCGTGAGCTGGAGACAGCGGCGGCCGCTCTACCTACCGGCTCATCTCGTCGTGCAGCAGCTCCTCGGTGAACTCGAGCGCGTCGAGCACCGACGGCCGCTCGTCCGGGTTCACGTGCAGCATATCGCGGACGAAGTCGCAGAACTCGAGCGAGAACTGCGCGCTGCGGTGGCGAATCGCGCCGGTTTGCTCTGCGCCACGAGAGACACGAGAGCCACGAGAGCCGTCAGCAAGGCGACGGCAGCACAGGAACCGCCTCCCTCAGAGCCGCACCTGGAGGGAACGCCACGTGGCCGCTCATCGCCGCGAGCTTCATGAACCCGTCGCGCGGGTGCTCGAACGGGTTCCCGCCGAACGCCATCGCGTACCTGACGACACGGTCGGTCGGTCGGACACGCGCGCGTCAGAGCACGAGACACGGAGATACGAAGAGAAGGAGAGAAGGAGAGAAGGAGAGCAGCTTGGTACGCACAGGATGCAGCCGAGCGACCAGACGTCCGACTGCCCGTCGACGACGCCGTCGACCGTCGGCTCGAAGAGCTCCGGCGCGCGGTACGGCGCCGAGCTCTTGCGGCTCGCCTCGTCCTGGAGGTCGAGCGAGTTCCGGCGCGAGCGCACGTCGACGCGGATCGGCGCGCAGCTGCCGAAGTCCGTCACGACCGGGATGTACGAGAGGAAGTCCTCGCCGCTCGAGGACGACGAGAGCATCACGTTGTGCGGCTTGAGGTCGCGGTGGCAGAAGCCCGCGCGGTGGATCGCGAGCACGCCGGCGCAGATGCCGTGGAACAGGTGGAGCGCCACGCGCTGCGTGAACGGCCAGAGCGGCGACGACGAGCTGCGCGCCGCGTCGATGCTGTCCCACAGGCTCCCGCGCTCGAAGAACGGGAAGAGGAAGTAGAACTGCCAGCACCCCCGTGTGAGCGAGCAGCGAGTAGCGAGAGGCAGAAGCGCCGTACCTCGAGGTGCTGCTGCTGACGCGCTTCCGCGAACTCGACGAGCGGCATGACGTTCAGGTGCTTCACTGACTGCGCTCGCGCCACCACAGCCCACCAGCGTGAGCTCCAGTCGCCAGGCGCGAAGAGCAGCGCAAGCGACCACCACGTACGCGGAAGACCTGGAGCTCCGTGTGTACGTCCTTCTCCACCTCCTCCGACTGGCACAGCACGCGCTTGAGCGCGAACGTCTCGTTCGTGGCCGTCGAGCGCACGAGGAGCACCTGCGCGAAGGCGCCTTCTGCCACGGGGCGGACGACGGCCACCGTGATGCCGTTTACCTGGATCGTCTCGTTCTAGCAGCACGACCACCGCAACCACAGCTGAGCCACCAGCTCCCGCTCGTCCTCCTACATACAGAGAGAGAGAGATCGCCCCCGCACCTTGACAGCCCCGGCGGCGCTCGAGATCGACGCGCTGATGGACGACAGCAGCGAGCCGCCCCACTTCTTGGCCTTCTTGGCCGTCTCGGACGCGCCCTTCTTCGCGTCCTCCATCGAGATCTTCTTGGCGAAGTCGTACGCCTGCTCCGTCTGCTTGCGCAGGAACGCCTGCGCGTCCTTGGCCGCCGCGCTCGCCGCGGAGCTGGCGCGGGCGTCGCCCCCGACCTCCTCGTACGGCGCGTCCTGGCGGCGGCCCCGCTGATCCGGGCTCTGGTAGCTGCTGGCGTTGCTGCCGCTCGCGGGGCGACGCTGGCTGCGACGCGGCTCCTCCCGCACCGGACGCTCGTCCTCGTGCTCGTGGGACGACTGGAACTCCAGGTACTCATCTGCGTCGCGGTGCGTCGCGTAGACCGGCTCGTCGTCCTCTTCCTCCTCCTCCTCCTCCTCCTCGTCGTCGTCGTCGATCTCAGCAGCCGCCGCGGTCGCCGTCGTCGTCGTCGGTCGTGTGCTGCTGCTCTCGACGTACTCGACCTCCGGCGCCTCCACTGCCCAACGCGGTTGTCAGTCAGCACCGCGTCCTACACTCACAGTCGCGCGTCCGCTGAGTGAAGGACGCACCGAGCGGCGTGACGCGTGCGATGATCTTGCGGTCGCTCCAGGGCACGCGCGCGCGCGGGTTCGTGAGGTCCAGGAAGGCGCCGCGCTCGTTGCGGAACGCGAAGTGGAAGGCGCCGCCCAGCGGGAACGCGCGCGCCACGTCCTGCAGCCGCACGTCGCCCAGCTCCGCCGGCAGCGCGAACGCGTTCCAATGCGTGTCGGGCACGTAGCTCTTGCCCGGCTCCGCGACCTCCGGCTCCTCACCCACGAGCGTGTAGAGCACGAGGCACCGAGTGATGGTGCCTGCGGACGGCGATGACGACGACGTCGACGGGTCCCACGTGCGCGTGCGCTGAGCGCGCGGCTGCGCGTGCGGAGGCGGCTCGGTCATGTGCAGGGGGTGCACCTCGGACGCGCTCATGAAGCGGCTGCTGGGAGGACAGACAGTGAAGTTTCTCAGGGAGGTGATGACGACGCGCAGGAAATAAAGTGAGAACTGTTGCACGCGCGTCCTCGAAACGACGCAGACGCTGATACCAAGTTGCACTTGCAAGATCAAGGTGTACTTCAACCTCCCTGGACACCGAGCAGATACTTGGACAGCATACTTCCGATGCACTCTGCTAAGCAAGAGCTCCGGTTGGGAGATACTAACGACAAAGACTCGAGAGTCTGGCAAGGAGTGTGAGACTGGAGAGCTATGTGCGCATCTCCGGCATCGCAATAGCAAGTCTGAGCACTGGCGAGTACCACACATCAATCAAATGAGGGTGACTGTTTTTGTGATGCGACAACAAGACTCGCGACTGGTTCTGTGTGTTTGTCCAGCTGTATGCAACTGGTCTGCGAGACGTCTCGGATGCGCTCGGTACGCCTGCTCGCAGTCGCCCGCCAGTCCGTTCATCAGCGACGCCACTACTCCTAGGACGCGAAGAGAAGCGCTGTCAACGAGATCTCGCCGATATTCCCGACGAGCTCCAGCGACGCGACTCCAGGTTGCAAGTGATCTGAGAGTTCGTTCTTATGGAAATCCGATCGATCTCCCACACTCCACACTTACAGTAGTGACGCGATCTTGCTGGGTTCGCTGTGGCGGTCTTGGTCTCTTACTCCAGATTGCGATGACGAAGTTGGAGAAACAGCAGCATACTGAACAAGGTTTCCTCGTTGCAATAGAGAGAGAAAGAGAGAGATGGATGAATGGATGAATCGTGTCCTGTTGAAAGAGAGTACAAGACTTGGTCAACGTTTGTGATAGTCGGTTCGACACACACTCCGTACATTGATTCGGATGCAGCTCAAGCATGAACGTGCACGACTAGCTATCTTAGCGTCCAGCGCACTATCAACCCCATACGACTTGCGGCATCATCCGAGCTTGCGCGAACTGAAAGATCGCAGCCACCATGTAGCTGTCGAGACTGTGGAACCGAACCTGAAACACGAAGCACGCTCAGGAAGGCGACCTTCCAGCGCCTTCGCAACTTCTTCGGGTTCTGCTCTCCTTGGAATTCCTCGTTGATCAACCTTCGCTCTGCCATCATTGGATCGGAGCCGTTCTTGCGGCCCCAGAACGGTCCCGGAAGTGTAACAAGCTGCAGTGTCCTGTTCGCGTGGAGCATCTGACGTCTCGGTGGAGACTTCCGACCTGAGAACCCAAAGTTCTCATAGCCCCGGGAGATTTGCTGGATCCGAGAGACACCGCACAAGACTCTGGAGCACCTCGTTCGAGACATCATCGCACTCCATGCTGAGCGACTCCAACTTGCGGCAGTGCCCGACTTCGAACGCCTCGATGATGCCGGTGCATGCCTCTCCTCGAATTGTGTGTAGCCTCGGACAGTACTCCAGGACGCGCTTCGTCGCGACTCCAGCGCTCTCCTCGAATGGATGTATCGCCGTCACTCGACTGCCGAAGCGTTCGAAGAAAGGAGCCACTTCCCTGGCACGGTGATCATCACGGCCATGAACGAATCGAGTGGCGGACTCGGCTTTGGGAAACTTCACAGTGATTCCTCTGTCACTGTCGACGTTCCTCGTCACGTCATGATCGAAGCTGAGGATCGTGTCGTTCTTCACCCATCCAAGACCGATCCCAGGCAGAACAGCGCACGCCCAACCGTTCTCGTTCTGCATGAGCACTTCCAGCTCACAGTCGCAACTGGTCGTGTGAACAACTTCGTGTATGGCGCTCGGTTCGGAGTAGAACACTGCGCCTCTTGTCACTTTGCAGATCAGGATCGTGAGCTCGGAAACCGAAGGGTCTCCGTTGGTGTCAAGTCTCGGAGCATCGCGATCCAGAAGCGCGCTGCCTGGATCCGACATCACGCGAGCAATCCCTTCGATCCACTCCGCGTGCGTTATCTCGAACGAGACATCGACCGAGCTGAGTTGATCCGCCGCTGTGAGCTTCTTCGAGAGCGGGTAGAAGACCGCGAACGCGAGCCACCGCCACACCAACTTTTGCGTCACCTTCTCCACCACGATCGTGAACGCCACATGGTGCAGCCTGGATCCGTACCGCAGCGATGAGCTTAGCGCCTTGATCTGCGCGAGGCCGAGCAGATCGATGTCCAGACTCACGTCCTTCAGCACTGCCGGTTCATTTCGAGCTGCCAGCAAGCTTGTCAATGCCGTTTTGCAGCCAGCGACCACAGCATCAGCAGCAACTGTAGTGGACCAGAGCTTCACTTCATCGATATGGTAGTCGCTGTGCACCTTTGCAAGGATACGTCGGATGGCACTGAGCTTCATCCGCCCAGGCTCGCGCTTCTTGCGGCGTTCTCGTGAACCGTAGACAATCTGCATCAGGTAGAGCTGCGTGATGCCGAACTGACGCGAGGCGCTCGCGAACACGCGGTCGAGTGTCGACTCGATCAGGCGAAGCTCATAGAGTCCATGCGACAGCGGACATTCCGTCACCAGCAGCTCCACTCTGATCGCGTCAGGCGAGACCAACTCGGTGTCGAACTCACGCACCAAGCGTTCATCGAGCTCGTGTTCTGGCGGCGTCGTGAAGAACTCGTAGATCGCTTGCATCACTCGCGATTCAACGTTTTCGAAGCTCACATCGATGGTGAGCACTGGGAAGTCATCGTCCTCGATCATCCACAACCAGTTGTACTCGTTCTCGCTGGCGTCGAAGTGCGATCCATTGGATGCGTCTGACGTGAGGACTCGCTTCCAGAACGCCAACTTGAGCTCGGGGAACGCGCGAAGTCGGTGCGAGTGCAGGAGCATGGCCACCAGAGCAGACAAAGTCGCGCGAAGAGAGGCAGGGTCGAAATATCTCCAGTCATGGTAGATCCTGAACTTGAGCGCCGGGAGCTGACGCTCTGATTCTCGGTTGTGCCGCACCATCGGAAGTCGGATACGCTCACCCGACGAGCGAAGCAGTCGCTCCGAATCGCGCTCCAGCGCCTCCCGCCATACGCTTCGATCCACCATCGCCGCTATCACTTGTGAAAGTATCCTTTCACAAGTGAGCTCCAAGGTCCGCCCGCACGTGCGCCTGGTCTTGAGAGACTGCACGTCAACCGTCGTCAGCAGTGCCGACTGTTGTGCTTGATGTGCCCAGGTCTTTCAGTCGGGTGTGCACAAGGTCCTTCCTGAGCGTGCCAGGTTCTTCTCGACACAGTCTAACTACGCGCTCTTTCGGTTCGCGCAGGCTCGGATGGCGCCGCGAGTCGTATGGGGTTGATAGTAGCTTGTCTTGTATGAAGGCAACTCGAGTGAGTGTCACAGTGCAGAGAATCCGCCGACAAGCTGACAAGTAGTACGAATGCGAAGGGAGTGGTCGATTCATAGCGTTCAGCCGCCACCTCCTCGCGTGGACTCAGTTCAACTGCGAAGTTGTGGGAACACAGGTCTCCGGCGGTCGAGTTTGCAAGTTCGCGTGCTTCTCGAGCGTCGGCACGGACTGCGCACTCTTGATCGCCGTGTGTGCGGTGAACGTCGTTCGAGAGAGAGACGCCGAGATCGAAGACGCAGGAGGTGGCGGAGGCCGCGCCATCGCTTGCGACGATTCGTCCAGCGCTGCGAGCACTCGCGAGGTGAGGTCGGCATCGTCGTCGGAACCCGCGAGCAGCCCGAGTTCGTCGAAGAACTGCGAGCTTGAACCGCTGCTCGAGCGCGTCCCAAGCGCTGCGGGCGTGGTCTCCACGGCATCTTCGATTGGTCGCACACACGGTCGCGCGTTCGCGAGAGCAGTGAGGAGCGGTGGTGCGTCCTCATCCTGAAGTCCTAGAACTTCCCCTGAAGCAGCAGCGACTGTCGCGGCGTGCTGGAGCTCCTGTTGCTTGATCTTGTCGTAGAAGCCAGCGGATGCTTGCTTGCGGTTCTTCGAGGCGACGAACTGCGGCTGGAACGGGTGCAAGCGCTCGAACTCGCGCTGCTGCTGCTTCTGGATCTGCGCCTTCCGGTCCTTGTAGTGCTCGAAGTACTGGTTGAGTGCGAGGAAGACCTTGGATCGGTCCGCGCGGCCGTGCTTCTGCGCGATCACGCTCGAGTTCTTGTCGATCACAGGACGGAACGTGAGCTCTTCGTCGTCGCTCTCGCCGAGGTTGCTCGATCGGCGCTTGTCCTTGGTGGTTGACGAGGACGCGCGACTGCTCTTCCCGTCGTTCAGGTGCTCTGCGAGGAACAGCACCTGCGTGTACGTGAACCCGGGGACTTCGGTCATGAGCTTCTCCATGTAGACGCCGAACTGGTCGCACGTGAACGGCTCGTGGCTCGCGAACTCGAACACGATCGGCACAACTGCCGCGATCTCGCGAGGCAGCCGCGCCAACTCAACTTGCGACGGTGTCACGACCGCGCGCTTGCGCTTCTCCGTCGACGACGCTGCCGCCGCCGCAATGCTTGGGCTTGTGTCGGAACCAGTTGAGTTGTCGGTGTTAGGTGCTGGCACCTCCGGAGCGCTGGCTACGGGATCCTCCTGCGTGTTGGACGTCTGCAGCAGAGCGTCGAAGATCCGGGCGAACGTCTTCTTCTTGCGGGCTGCAAGCGCTTGGCGCGAGGCTTCGGACACGAAGCCCTGCTGCCGCTTCTGGTTCATGTCGTCGATGCTGCGCTGCTGCAGGCGGCGGTGGTACTCTTGCTGCTCGCGGTGCGATTCGTGGAGGAAGTCGCCGATCGGGAGGCCGCGCTCGTTGCGGCTGAACGCCGGCGCGCGGCCGGTCTCCGGCTTGAAGAACTCGCGGCCGGAGTCCGGGTCGCGGTCCGGCGCGTACTTGTCGTGCAGCGCCTGGCGCTTCTTCTCGAGCTCCTGGTACTTGGAGACCGCGAGCCGCTCGACGAAGTCCTCTCGAGACTCGTCGCCGCTGATCCAGAGCGCGTTCACGCCGATGTCGGGCTTGAACGTGTACTGCCGGAGGAACTCGTCCTCCCGCGCCTGCCGGTTCGCCCGCACAGCGAACGAGTCCTCGTAGAGCGCCAAGTGCGGGTTCTTGCGACGCAGCTCGCCGCTCGCGGTGGTGGTCGTCGCAGACGAAGCGGATGGCGTGTGGCCCAGCGCTCGTGCGTCGTTCTCGAGGCGCTCGCGCACGATCTCCTCCGAAACCTCGTTGATCTTGGGCTTGAACGGACACGCCTGGCGGAACTCGTCCTCCATCGCCTGCTGGTTGCGCTCGCGCCGGATACTCGCGATGCGCACCGCGCGCTCCTTGCTCACGTTGGCTGCGCTCGCGGCACTGGATGACAAGGCGAGCAGCGTGGGGCGGAAGAGCTGCTCCGGCTTCGGCTGGCCGCAGACCACCTCCGGCGAGTCGAGGAACATCCCCCCGACCGCACTCTCGCGTCGCGGCCGCGTCCGCGCGTCGTCGAGCGAGTCACCAGCCCCGGCGTCGAGCGAAGAGAACTGCGCGACTACGTTCTTGCACACGTCGTCGCCGAACTGGTTCATGAAGGCGCACTTGGGACACATCCAGTCGATCTCGTACTCGCGCGCCAGCGCGCGCTGCTCGCGGAGCCGGTCCTTCTTGGCCATGTCCGAGAGCGCTTCGTCGTACAGCCGCTCACCGATGTGGGCGTAGCCGCCGGAGCTGCGGTGGGCGATGAGGTCGCGCGACTTGGCGGCCATCTCAACCTTGCGGTGCTGCTGCTCCTTCTCGAGGTCGCGCTGTTTGGCGTTCTGCGCGCGCCGGATCCACTTGTCCTTGGACTCGGCGAGCGCGTAGAGCCGATCGAACACCTGCGGCGTCCTGTCCTTCTGGGGCTTGCCGGACGCGGCGGACTTGCCGCGCGTGCTCGCGACGCTGAGCGTGTGGCGTCGCGACGGCAGCGCGTGCTCGGCGAGTTGGATGTTGCGCAGAGTGAGCGGATCTTTGCCGCCCTTCGCGCGCTGCTGCGAGTCACTTGTACCGAGTCGCGCGCTAGGAGCTCTGGCGTTCGCGTCGACTGCAGCGCCGCCGGACGCCGCCGGTGCGATGTTCGGGTTCACCTTGCCGCTGTGCTGCGTGTAGTGGCCGTACTTGGCCATCAGGTTGTGGTAGTTCATCGCGCGGCTGGACTCGCGCTCGTGCTTGTCGACCTCTGCGTCGGCGTCCGCTGCTTCCGGTCGGTGTCGCGCGCCGTCGGTGTCTTGACGGTAGCTGCTTCTGTGGTCGTGTTGCGTCTGCAGCTGGTGGATCGAAGCGTCGACGTCATGCTGGTGGTGGTGGTGGTGGTGGGAGTGTGTCATCGCCATCTCTGGTGGAGCATGACACTCGTCGTTGTTCTGGTGGCGCTGGGGGTGAGCTGACTGCTGCTGCTGCTGCTGAGTGCCTTCAGCCGCGTCGGGGGCGTCAAAGAAGCCCAGGTCCTCGAGGTTGAGCGCGTCGAGCTGGTCCTGGATCAGCTTCGTGAGCTTGGGGACCGACTCGGGCTTGAGCGCGTGTTTGGCGGCGAACTGCCGCGCGAGTTCGTGCGGCGCGTCGCCGACGTGCACCTCGATCGTCTCGCTCCGCCCTTCGCCGATCACGACCTCCATCAAGAGGAGGAGCTCTGGAAGCGCCTGCGAGCTCTGCGCCGAGCGAGCGTGTTCTTCCTGCAGCGCCGGCTCGCTGCTGGCAGTCACAACGTTGATCGCGACAGGTCGAGATGCTGCGTCGCTGAGCTCCTGCTGGAACCGCTCGCGTCTCTCCGACTCGAGCTTCACGCGGCTCGCGGCCGCGTCCAGCGCACTCCGGATGTCGTCTTCGATCTGCTGCACAGTGCGGTGCGAGAACGTCGCCACGGTCATTGAGCCACGAGACGATGCTGCAGGGCGAGCAGGTGGGTCGTTCAGCCAGTCGGGGAGCTCGTCCAAGAACGACGTGGCTCGCGTCTCGGACTCGCTGGTGTCTTCGACGCGAGGCTCGTTCGGATCTGCACTGACTGACTTGCTTGCTACTGCCGGCGAGCTCGGAGCTGACGCTGAACTGCTGCTCTCCTCGTCCGAGTACACAAGCGAGTCAGCCGACAGATCCACTTCGTGAACGTCTTCGTCGTCGCCGCTGTCGCTGTCGCTGCTGTCGGTACCCACAGCTGCAGACGCGTCGGTGCCAGCGAGCGTCGTCATCGCCTGCTGCATCGAGATGCGCGACGCGAGGTCCAGTGTCGACGTCTCCTGTCGGACGGGGGACGACGGGTTCGACGGGATGAGCTGGGGGAACGACGCCGCCTTGCGCGGAGACAGCGCCGGCGAAGGTCGCTCAGCAGCCTCGTGTTTGCTGGCGTTCGCCGCTGAGCGGAACTGCGTCACAGCACAGGGTTAGTGAACTTCGTTCGAGCGTCGTGCTCGTAGCAAGTCGTAGGAACCAACCTGATCGATCGTGAACGAGGCGTTGCGAGAGAACGAGTTGCGTCGCGACACGGGCGTCGAGCGGCTGCTGTCGCTTCGGTGCAGCAGAGTGCTGGACAGGGAGCTCGTCAGCAGCGCTGGCGCAGGAAGCGGACGGTCCTGCTGCTCTTCCTCCTGCATCGCGACGCCGGCGCCAGTGGTGGTCGACCTCGACCTATCTCGATTTAGCGAGTGGTTAGCGACGGAGAGACCACTCGTCAAGTCGCCAGCAGAGAGCCACGCAACCAAGCAGGACGCAGAGGACATGGCGCTGCACGCGTCGCCCGCCGCGCTCCAGGAGCTGCGCGAGATCCTCCACTTCGGCTACGACGCGATCCTCTCCAAGGTGCGAACTCTCGCAGCATCCACCCGTTCAGCTGCCCGATCGTCGCTCACACTGGCGCAGCTCTCGGTGCGGGAGATCGTCGCGCTCTCGTACGAGGCCGGCGGCGTGTACCCGACGCTGCTGGGCTACGCGATCGGCGCGATCGGCACGCTCGGCTTCTTCGGGCCGCAGAGCATCGCGCTGCGGGTGCTCGTGATGGCGCTCGCGAGTCTCTTCTACGCGCAGTGCCTGCTCGGGTCGACCGAGTTCTCGAGCGCGCTGCTGCTCACGGTCGCGGGCCTCACGGGCGTCGCGTGCACGTACCTGCAGATGCAGAGCTGGAAGCTCGCGTTCGCGCACGTGGACTCGCGGCGCCAGGAGCGCAAGGACCAGAAGGCGCTCAGCAAGGTCTGCAAAGAGGACTAGTTCGCTCTTTACGACATGCGCATACACGTGTGTTGCCAGCCACACACATCTTCTCGGTCACTGCCCATTCGCGATCGCGGTCGCGACTACCGCGTAGCTCACGACCGCCAAGCAGCCGACGACTGCCAGCAGCACGACGGCGAGTGTTGTCGCGCTCATCTGGCTGCTCATGGAGGCGTCTTCGCTGCGGATAAGCTTCACCTTTGCAGCAGCAGCAGCAGCAGTAGACGTTGAGCTCTGGGAGCGCCGAGAGGGACGCAGCGGGTCGCGGCCGTGACGCAGCTGGGCGTGCAGCTTCTCGGCGCGCAGCCGGTCGAAATCGCCGGACGACTGCGCGAAAATGACATCAGCAGAGAGCTGTGAGTCTCCTTGTTCACATGCAGCGCCGAAGTGGAGAGCAGGCGGCGGCGACCTGGCGGTGCTGCACGGCGGCGGAGACGCGGCGATCGCCTCCGACGCAGCGCATGCTCATACCACTCAAAAGATCGCGAAATGTGGATCCGACTACCGAAAGGTCGCAATGAGGTACTGTAGCAGACATTATACTGTTGAAGCTGTTGCTTACAGTCCCAAATCCAATTGACACGCGATGGTGACGCGACTCGAGGTGCTCGAGGTGCTCGCGGTCGCGCTGCTGCAGGCGGCGGCGGCAGCGGCCGCGTGGCGCTTGTGGGCGAGCAGACTGGCGAGCGCGCAGCAGGTTCGGACGCTCTCTGTGGCGCGTTCGCGATACGTGCGAGGAGATCTGAAAAACCGGGTAGGAGTGTGACGAGCAGCTCCGGAAGCGCGAGCAGATGCGAGTCGAGGAGCGCCAGGGCCGCATCGCCGCCGAGAAGGTTCGTTGCAGCTGCCGTTCTGTACTGCTACTCACTTGGCTTGAGTCGTAGAGCGACAGCGAGCACCGCCGAGCTCACGGCTTTTGGGTTCTTGGCAGGAGCTGCGACGCGTGATGGACGTCAAGCTGGACACGAGCAAGGGCTTCTTCGTGCAGCCGGTCGGGGAGGTCCGCTCGTGCTTTACAACCTGTCTCGGCACGCCGCGCCAGGGGTTGCTCGCTCCGTCCACACGAGCGCGCATCGAGTTCCAGCGCAACATCTCGCCCGACACGCTCGTCGGGCTGGGCGAGTTCAGCCACGTCTGGATCGTCTTCGTCTTCCACCAGAACACCAACAGCAAGAACTCGCGCGCGCACGCGGGCTTGCGCTCCGACAGCCACCGACACACGTTCCGAGTGCGTGCTGATGCGCCGTTTGAACCTTGCAAGCGTCACTCTGGCTTAGTGGGGAGGATGGCTCTGCATCACCAACATAGGCGAAGATCGCGCCGCCGATGCTCAAAGAACGCGTGGGGATCTTCAGCACGCGGTCGCCGCATCGACCGAACCCGATCGGAATCACACTGGCGAAGATCGAAGATGTCGACATGAAGGCACGCTCGGTGCGCATCTCGGGCGTGGACCTGGTGGACGGCACTCCGGTGCTCGACATCAAGCCGTACGTCCCTGGTACGTGTGTTGCGCTGAGGTTTCGCACAGTCTTGCGCGTTGGTGAACGGGAACGAACCAACTGGGGTGTATGTGAACACTGTCAGGGTACGATTGCCTCCCAGACGCCCGTGCTGCTGTGTGGGTCTCTCCGCCAGACCAGACAGTTCCAGAGTACGTGTCGATCCGCTCTTCGAGAGAGTGGATGGAAGGTGTTGCTGACGAACTCAGATTCGGTTGTGTGGGTGTCGATAGAGTGAGTTGGCGCGACTCTGCTCTCATCTCGACGCTGCGCGAGTTGGCCGCAAGCTCGAGCCACTACATCGACATCCCAGACACCTTCGTGCTCGCGGTCGAGGAGGTTTTGCGTGTCGACGTGCGTAGCAAAGACCAGACGAAGCGCTGGGCGTCTGCGGATGCCAGTCACGTCGTGATCGACAACGCCCGAATCGAGTACACGGTCGAGTTCCCGGCTTCTGGATTCGAGACTGGAACTGACACGGTCGCCAGTGACAGTCACCAGCAGCCACCGACGAGGACGCGCATCACGATCCTGAGTGTCGAGGAGGCCCGAGTGAAGTAGCCACGATCCGTGATTTAGTACGAGTGTGTAAACCGCACGATCACTGTTGCAACTTCAGTCTTCTCACGAGATCACTTCGTGTTCCTCGCTTGAAGTGCACAACGGTGCTCAATGTTCATCGAGTACATAGTTAATTCCACTCGCCCAAGGCGTTCGACTTGGGCGAGCTGCGCATGTTGATGAACGGCAAACCGACCATCGACGTGGAAGAGCTGCGCGCGTCGACCGTGTTCCAGGGCGGCTACAATGAGCACTCGCAGGTCGTGCTGTGGCTGTGGCAGGCGCT
>JAASGM010000113.1:0-36559 GCA_023334215.1 Globisporangium cystogenes | reverse complement strand
CGAAGGAGGGTCGTGGCGACCGACGCACCTCCAGACTGGCTGTCTCCGCGCTTCGCTTCTCTAGGAGCGCCGCTGGTGACACCTCTTCCACGTCACCGCTGCTCCGATCGAGGCGCGTGAGTCGTTCCCACCGCTGTAGCAACTTTGTCACCCGCCTGATCGATCGCCCGACCTCCTGAGCTCGTCGCCGTCGTCTTCGCCCAAGAGCGCCGACATGCGAGTGGCCGGGGCGGCGCAGCGGGCAGCCGCCTGGCGCCGCAGCTCCGGCAGCCGCTGCGAGTGCAGACTCTCCGAGAAGAGCTGCTCCGCGGTCGTCTGCTGCAGCGCGAGCGCCTTGCTGCGCTTCGCGTCGTCGGCGTCCGGCGCGACCTGCGTGAGCTGCATGTTCGCCTCTTTTCACTATGGTGAAAAAAGCGAGGGTGTGCGTATTCCTGGGTTGATATCGCCTTCCGACTGTCGAAAATGCCGTCGTCGCCATCACCACAGCTCGCGCTGCCGCCGCCTGCGCAGATGCTCGCGGACGCCGACGACGGCGACGACGAGGAGCTGCGGCGCTTCGACGACGCCGACGAGCGCGACAGGCCGCCGGTTCCGCAGTCGCGGACCGAGCGCGAGCGCTCGGAGCTCGTGCGCATGCTGCTCGAGTCCGTGGCGAGCGTGCCGGTGGCGCTCGCGCGCATCCACGAGAACGAGAAGCTGCTGGCGGCGCTGATGGGCGACGAGCACGCGCTGCTGCGGCGGTTCTTGACGGCGGACGAGGAAGCGGCGGCAGGAGCCGAAGAAGAGGAGGAAGACGACGACGACGACGACGACGACGACGACGACGACGAGAGCAGCGGGTTCGGCTCGGACTACGAGAAGGACCTCGCGGAGGCCGTGAACCAGCTCGTGATGTCGGACGACGCGCTCGTGGCGATGCAGAAGCAGATGTCGTCGCCCATCGCGATCGGCGGCGGCGCAGACGACGCAGACGACGCGTTCGCGGACGAGGCGCAGCGCGCGTCCGGCTCGTCGCCGCACTCGTCGATCAACTACGGCGCGTCGCCCGGGAACCTGTCGCAGGACGGCGAGCCGGTGTCGGCGCTGTGGCCGCGCCAGCCGCACCAGTTCGCGTTCACGCAGGAGGAGGAGGCGGCGACGCGGGGCGAGGACGAGGTGTACAGCGAGATCATCAGCTCCATGTGCGAGGACGAGAGCTTCCACGGCGAGGGGGAAGAGTACGGCGGCGGTGGCCACGACGACGACGACGACGCGCTCGAAGCCGACGGCGAGTACGACGAGACGGTCAAGGTGTTCGAGATGGACGAGGACGACAGCGTCATGGACGCGCACATCAGCGGCTACAGAGCTGCGCTCGCGACCGGCGCGCTGAACGGGCAAGCGGACGGCGGCTTCCAGAACGGCGGCGGCGGTGGTGGCGCAGCGCCGGAAGCGGACGATGATGACGAGGAGGAAGACGACGATGCGTCGGACGTGTCGGACGGCGAGTACGAGCGCGAGTACGAGGTCGTGGAGCTCCGCATCATCCGGGAGAAGAACAAGACGGGCTTCGAGCCGAGCCGCGACTGGCGGCCGCGCGTGGGGAGTCTCATAGGAGGGCGGTACAAGGTGCGCGCGCAGTGGCGGCGGCACTGGCCACACGAGGCGATCAGTGCGTGAGCTGACGGTCCCGTACGAGCAGGTGGAGCTCGCGATCGGCGAAGCCGTGTTCAGCCGGACGTACAAGTGCGCCGACACGGCCACGGACGCGACCGTGTGCCTCAAGATCATCAAGAACAACAAGGAGTACTTCGACCAGGGCGTGGACGAGATCCGGCTGCTGCAGTACATCGCGCGGCACTGCGACGTGGACGACAAGCACCTCGTGCGCCTGCTCGACTACTTCTACTTCCGCGAGCACCTGATCATCGTCACCGAGGTGCGTGGGCTGTGGGTCGAGCGTCGAGCGTCGAGCGTCGAGCCGACTGACGGGCTGACGGGGGCGGCCTGTTGTGCCTGCACAGCTCCTGCGCGACAACCTGTACGAGTTCTCCAAGCTGCTCATGGAGCGCGGCGTGATCAACTACTTCAGCATGCCGCGGCTCAAGAAGATCGCGATCGAGGTGCTCGAGGCGCTGCACGCGCTGCACGCGCTCGGGATCGTGCACTGCGACCTGAAGCCCGAGAACGTGCTCATCAGCAGCTTCAACGAGTGCCGCGTGAAGGTCATCGACTTTGGCTCGGCGTGCTTCGTCACCGACGAGCTGACGTCGTACGTGCAGTCGCGCTCGTACCGCGCGCCCGAGGTGCGCGCCGTCGTCGCTTGGCGCTGGTACGCGTGGCGCTGACTCGTGCGCGCTTGCATGCGCAGGTGATCCTCGGGCTCGCGTACGACCAGAAGATCGACCTGTGGTCGCTCGGCTGCGTGCTCGCCGAGCTCTTCACGGGCGAGGTGCTCTTCCGCAACGACTCGGAGCAGACGCTGCTAGCGCGCATCATCGCGGCCGTGGGTGCGCGACCCACTGCTGCCTGCGAGGAGACATCCTCTAAACCCCTTGGCTCACGCTCGTCTTCCCCCCGTCTCGCAGGCCCCGTGCCGGCGGCGCTGCTGGTCGAGCGCGAGGAGCTGCGCGAGCAGTTCCGCGACAACGAGCTCTTCGCGCTGGACGCGGGCGGTGCGGGCGTGCTAGCCGGTGGACTGCGGCTGCCGGCGCTCGAGCAGGTGGTGCAGACGGGCGACCAGCTCTTCCTCGACTTCCTGCGCTGTCTGCTGCGCGTCGACCCGGCGCAGCGCCTGAGCGCGGCGGACGCGCTGCTGCATCCGTGGCTGCGGCATGGAGTGTTTACTCGTACTTAGCGAGAAGACTTCGCCACGCCAAATGTTACACCAATTTCGGGTGGACCACCCAACGCGCGCTTTTCCAGTCTTCGACAGTGTCGGCACTTGGCAGTAGCCTCGGCTTCGAGGAGGAGGACGACGGAAGGCGCGATGGGCTCGCGAGGCAACCAGGACGACGACGAGCGCCTGCGCCGCCACGAGCAGCGCGCGCGCGCGTCCGCGAGCCAGTGCGCGGGGCAGCGCAAGCAGGTGGCCGTGGACGCGGCGCTGAGCGCGCGCTGGGCGGCGTTCTACCCGGGCGAAGACGTCGCCGTCGTCACGAGCACTTGCAAGCCGCCGGTGCCGCCCAGCGGTGCGGAAACCGCGCGGAGGTCGCGACCTGGAGCGCGTGCTGGCAGCTGACGGGGCGGCGTGTGTGGCGCAGGGTTCGTGCCGCTGCGCGTCGGCCACCCGCGTCCGAGCGGCGGCGGGAGCAGCAGCAGCAGCAACAACAACAGCGGCAGCGCAGACGACGAGCGCGAGCCGACCGTCGGGTACTGTACCGTGCAGCGCGTGCGCCGAGCTGCTTGCGAGTGGAGACGCTGACGCGCGCTCGCCGCAGGTTCTCGCTCGACACGCTGCTCTGGAGCGACCAGCTGCTCGAGGAGCGCCTGGCGGAGCTCAACGCGTGGACGCGGCGCGCGCCGCCCACGCAGCGCCAGAAGCTCGAGCGCATCAACTGGCTTGTAAACCGCTGTAATACTACGACCTGAATCGCCTTCCTCCTCCCTGTCTGCTTCTCCACACATTCGCTGAAGAGTCGCAACGCATCCGCGATGACGTCGCTCCTGCTGCGCTGGCTCAACGACGAGCTCGAGCTGCCGCGCAAGGTGCGCGTGCTCGAGCGCGACCTCAGCAACGGCTTCGTCCTCGCGCACGTGCTCCACGCGCTCGGCGTCGAGCCGCACGTGGACAAGTACCGCGACAGCTCCGCCGCGAGCGCCAAGCTGCACAACATGGAGCAGCTCGCGGCCGCGCTCGAGAGCGTCGGCGTCGCCTTCCCCGTGCGCCTGCGCCGGTCGGTCCTCATGGAGGACCGCTCGGCGATCCTCCAGCTCCTCCTCCAGGTCAAGGACGCCGTGCAGACCCGCGGGAGCAGAAGGGGCGGCAAGGCCGCGAACGCAGCGCAGACGCGCGTCTACGAGAGCGCGCGAGCCACAGGTGACGAGAGCGCGAGGCCGCGAGACGTCGAGCAGCGGTTCGTCGCGGAGACGGCGCTCCGGCTCCAGCCGGACGCACTGGCGTTCCGCAAGGATGTCGACATGGCGGTGCACCTCCGGCGCTTCGAGCAAGCGCAGTGGGCCGCCGAGAACGAGCGCTGTGACGTGCGTCGCATGAGCCTGTTTGAGGCTTCGATGGCGGTGGCTCCAGCTTCGTAGTCTTAGTGTGCTGACAAGTTCGTGCGGCTGATCACACTCGCGTGCTCTTCGCTGTCGCCGCCCAGCTCTTAGCGACGCAGAGAGCAGCGGACGCAGCAGACGCGGCTGCTGGGAGGCACGCTGCGCGGACGCACCTGCAGGACAAGCGAGCGTTCATGAAGGCGTGGGACGCCGAGCACCTCGGCAAGTGGGAGGAGACGCAGGTGGGGTTCTTGGTGTGTCGTTCGATGCTGCTCGCTGCCGACTGATGCTGTACTCCGCGTCTGCGAACCCAGCGAGTCCACCTGATGGCCGAGCACGACGACCTGCGCCTCGAGCTGGCGCTGCAGGAGAGAGCGCGGATCCACGCGCAGCGCGCGCTCGACGGGATCCAGCGCGACGCGAGCGACGGCGTCGCGAACTTCGAGCGGAACCTGACGCGTCTCGGGCTTGGGGGAGCCGCGGGAGGCAACGCGCAGAGCCTGCGAGCGATCCCCGCCACCGACGACGGCGCGCTCGCGCACCTCCACAAGCTCGAGCAGCGCGTCGAGCAGCTCGCGTTCCGGCCGTCGAACAACGTCAAGATGATGAAGGAGCTGCGCGCGCGGCGCAAGGCGCAGCTCGCAGCCGAGAAGGATCGCCGCATGCGGCGGCGGAAGTCAGGCGGCGAGCAGACTCCGAGCCTCCAGGTGAGCGAGATGCGTGCGTGAGCGGCACCGGAAGACTTGTCGCTTGTCGGAGCTCACACACCTGCTCGCTAGGTCGCCGGTCTCGAGCAGGAGACGTCGCCGCTGTCTGGCAGCCCGGATCCGTCGCAGGCATCCGCGTCGGCGGCGAGCGAAGACGCCCGAGAGACTGCGTCCGGAGCGGACGAGCAGCCGCGGAACATCCGAGACGCGTATCTCGAGAGCAAGCGCGCGGACCTGGAAGCCAACTACGACCGCCTTCGCGCACTGGGGAACGCGCGTAGAGACGCTGACGCGCTGACGCTGCACGCGATTCGCGCGGACGAGCGCAAGCAGGCAGACTTCCACAAGTGGGCCGTGTGCGCGGATGCAGCAGAGGCGCTCGTGAGCCTCGCGTTCGCGATCGCGGCGCGACGGTACGCGTGTGATCTGGTGGCTCGCGACTGCTGCTGCTGGTGACTCTGGAGACGCTGATCGTGTGATGTGGTGCTGCGCAGCGCATCATCCGACGAGATCGTGGACATCGACGAGCTCAAGCGAAGCTCGTTCCTTGTCGTCGTCAGGTCGGAGCGACTGCCGCAGGTCAGCCGCTCGAGCAGCGAAGACGACTTCGAGTTGGCAGAGCTGACGAACCACTTCGTATCGCGCACGGGGCTGTGGAGTGAGTTCTTCAGCGCCGACGCCGAACGACAGCTCCACTCGGCGTCTGACGCGGCGATACGCGACTTCGTTCAGAGTCTGACAGCGCCGCTCGACTCCGTGGCGCTGGACACGACGTGGACGCCCGAGAGCGCGTTCAAGATCGTCTGCATCTTCACGGACGACGCCCCCGGAGCCGTGTACGCGCAGCGAGTCGCTGCGGAGCGAGGGATGCAGTGTGTGAGTGTCGACGCGATAGTCGACGAGTGCGTGCAGCTGAGTCTCGACGCTGGGAAGCAAGCCGACGCGTCGTCTGCTCTGTCGGAACGCGAGGTGCGTCGCACAAGTGGATCGAACTTGTCGGATCGCCCAGCACTGGCGATGGGCGTGCTCACGTTCGCTTGTTCTTGGCCGGCAGCGTGAGCTCGGGGCTATCGGAGTCAAGGCGAGTGCGAACAAGCAGAAGAACACGGCGCTGCCGGAGGCGCTCGTGGTGGAGATGGTCGCCAAGTTCCTGAGCTTCTTCCCGCGACGAGCGCTCCAGACCGAGGCGGAGAGCGAGGAGCAGCAGCCTGGCGTTGAACAAGACGCCGCCAACGGATGCATCCTGCACAACTTCCCACGGTGCGCGTTCGTCACCAAGTCCACAGAGTTGGTCCACCACGACCAGTGCTCTCACTCCCATTGAGTGCTCTCGCTTGCGTGCCTTGAGATCGCTGGAGGAGGCGAAGCTGTTCGAGAGAGCTCTGGTCGCGCAGATCAGCGACGAGGACACTCGAGCGCTCAAACTCGCCGCTCTCGAGTCCGGGTTGTCGAGTGGGGAGAGCTCGTTCGTCTCCCAAGTCGGTGCGATCGTCAGCATCGCTCCAGTGCCAGCGCCGGAGGGTGTCGTTCCAGCGGAAGAAGCGACGTCACGGCCGCCGACGGCATCGGGACTGGGCAGCCAGGAGAACCGCCGGTCGTCGGCGATCGTGAGCGAGAAGAAGAGTCCGGAGGCGCAGGCGAAGGCGGAGCAGGAGCAGGAGGCGCTGCGGCGGAAGGAGACGCGCGCGCAGCTCGAAGACTTCTGGCGCCGAACCTCTCGCTTCACGAAGGTTCGCCACGCTCTGCGCTGCGTTCGCCGCTCCGGATCATCGAGGCTGACGCTCGCTTGCGGTTCGTAGATCGAACAGGTCGGAGGCATCCACCCCGACGTACTCGCGGAGCTGGTTCATCTGAGCATCGACGCGACCGCGGACGAGACGATGGCGGATCGCGTGGTGGCGCTCGTGTGCACTGAGAACGAGCTCCCTGACGAGCTGCGGACAGTTCGAGACGAGCGACGACGGCGCATGGACCCGCTGACCCGCGCGTTGTGGCTCCGAGCGTCGAAGGAAGTGGAGCTCTCGGAGGAGAGCATGTGCCTTGTCCTGAGCACGCTCCAGCAGGTGCGTTGCGCTGTTGAGAGCTGCGCACGCGACCTGCCGAAAGGTGCTGATCATTTTGCTGCCTTGCAGATGGACGCCGAGTTGCACAGCGAACTGCGCACTCGGTTCAGCGCGATCCGTGACGTGCTGCGCGCGATGTCCGCCCTGTCCACGCAGACCTGGGAAGACCTCGAGACCCGGCTGGACGACTGCGCGTCCTTGCAGAGCGTCCTCGTTGCAGCTTCGTTCCGGTATCGAACGTCGCAGTCAGGCAAAGAGGTGCGGGCCACTCGTCACGTCGTATCCCCAACCAGCTCTAACAACGTGTTTCGCGTCTCGCAACAGCGGTTCTTCACAGAGCTCGAGGTGCTGCTGGGTGACCAGATCGATGCGAAGCGGAGAGACGCCAACGCCTTCGTCAACACGCTCGCGGAGATCCCGACGCCGAGCGTCGTGTCGGCTGCCGACCCGTTCTTCCAGATGCTGCCGTCGATGTGCTTCGTCTTGAAGGAGCACGCGATCGAGAAGATCGCGTTCCTCCAGCGCTCGCTCTTCGACCAGATCCCGTTCTTGAGCGACTCGAGCCGCGGAGACGTGGCGATGCCGAGGGGGGTGCCGAGCGGGGCGATCAATGCCGCGATCGAGTTGAGCGCCTCGAGTCCGCTCGTAACGGAGCTCGTCGTCGAGGACGTGACGCGCATCCTCGGACAGGTCGCGACGCAGTTCACGTTCCGACACTCGAGCGACGCGAACACCGGACCAGGAACCGACGCGCACGGTGGAGATCAGCTACACAGGCTGCACGAGAAGCCCGTAGTGTCGACACAAGTGCGACTGCTGCTTGAGCAAGTGATCGCGCTCTGTCGATTCGCGAAGCAGCTGAAGCAAAGCGCGCACGATCTCTACGACCGAGACGTCCAGCGGCTCCAGAGATGCATCGTCGATGACTTGCGGACCAAGAACACCACCGTCGAGACTGTGATGCGCGAGTTCCGGCAGCTTGGGCGAGCGACGTGGCCAGAGCCACGCGCCTTGGAAGCGCCGCTCTCAGCTCCCGCGAAGCGCTTGCCGCGTCGCCACAGAGCGCACTTCCTCTCATGCGACCAGATCCGCGCACTGGTGACTGCATTTCTCGACCGCGAGCGAGCCGACACTGCGACGTCGCTCCAACAAGACGCGCTGCTCTCGCTGCTCCTCAAGACAGCCCGACGCTGCGGCTTCCCCGGGTCGTGGCAGAACCCGACAGCTCTCGCGAGCCTCGTGCTCAAGTCTTCGGCAGCCGAGTCGCTCTCCTGGCGCGCGCTCGTCAGCTCGATCTTGTGCGCGCAGTTTCTCGGCGTCCCCACCGAGTCTGACCTCGCGCAGTACGCTCAGCGGGCGACGGCGCTGGCTCGGACCACAAACACTGGACAGCTAGACGAGAGTGGCGCGGTCGAGGACATCCACGTTACGCGCGACCACTTCGCCCAGCTCCCGCTCTGGTTCGAGGAGCGAGTCGCCGACTCGGAGCACCACCACGCGGTCGCTGCTGACCTGAAAGACATCGTCTTCCTGCTCTTCAGCTCGACCGCCGGAAGCAGCGCGGCCGTCGACGGCTGTGAACCGACCGTGGCGCTCACTCCCATGCTGCTCGAGTGGTGTCGCCACCCGTCGGTGCGTCTCGACATCCGCGACGAACTAAGTGCGTTCCTCCCTCGGTACTCCAGAGGTCTCTTGCGCGCGACTCGAGTGCTCGATCACCTGAGCTCCTCGCAGCCACCGCCGCCGCCACCAGCGTCAGCAGCAGAACAAGGAGAAGAAGAAGAAGAAGAAGGAGAAGCACCAGAAGCCGCTCCGCCGACCGCCGCCGCGCGCCAACTCCGCCAGCTCCTCACCTTCGCGCGCCTCCCGATCGACGACCGGCGCATCGCCGAACTCACTCGCGACGCCAGCGGCTCCCACCTGCCGCCCTCCTCCGCGACTCTGCTGGTGCTCTGCGACGCCTACGACCCGCGCCTCGCTGTGCACTTTCTCTTCACCGACCCCATCGACGCGCTCGTGCAGAGCGCGTTATAACCAACCGTCGACGAGCTACGCGCGCAAGTGCGCGCTGCGCTCGCTGTCGTCGTCGCCGCCGCTCTCGTCGCTCTCGCCGCCCCCGTGCGCACGCGATTGCGACGACGATGACGCTGCGCGACGGTGCGGCGGAAGAGCGTCGTCCGGGAGCAGCGCAGCCGACGGCCGCGCCGCCTTCTTCAGCACGTCCGCGTACAGCGAGTGCGCGACGATGCCCGCGAAGAGCCCGATGAGCCCCGCGGACGCGAGGCTGCGCGCGTACCGCATCGCCGCGAGCGCCGCCACGAAGCCGCCGGCGTACTTGAGCGAGCTCTCGGTGCGCGGCTTGGCGTAGAGCTGCGCGACCACAGCCGCCAGCAGCCGCGTCCAGCGGTGGCGCGTCGTCCGCCGCGCAGCTGCTCCCTCGGTCGTCGACAGCGGCGCTGATGGCGACATAGCTTCTCGTCAACTTTGAGTTATGTCCCAATTGGGAAGTTGCTAGCACCACTTTACCTGATTTGAAACACCTCTTACTATACGAACACCTCGATTTAGAGATCTTGTCGGAAGATTTGATAGCGACAAAAACAAGGTAGAGCAGCAATATTATAGAGGGTTAACAGGCACTCGCCGAAAACCAGGAGCTCCGGTGGCGCGATGACCTGCGCGCACTACGCGCGGCACTGCCACGTGCGCGCCGAGTGCTGCGGCGAGTGGGTCGCCTGCCGCCTGTGCCACGACGGGCAGTTCCCGGACCACGCGATCGACCGGCACGCGATCCGGCTGATGCGCTGCGACGCGTGCGCGACCGAGCAGCCCGTGCGTCGCGCGTCAAATGGCGTTGCGTTGCGTTGCGTGACGCCAGCCACTCGCTTACGTGTTATGTGTGCGCCAGTGCGCGCAGACGTGCTCGCAGTGCGCGGCGCAGATGGGCGCGTACTTTTGCGGGACGTGCAACCTGTTCGACGACGCCGGCGAGGAGAAGCGCGTGTTCCACTGCGACGGCTGCGGCATCTGCCGCGTGGGCGGCCGCGAGAGCTTCTTCCACTGCGCCACGTGCTGCGGCTGCTACCCGCTCTCGCTGCGCGACAGGCACAAGTGCCTCGAGGGCTCGATGCACCGCGAGTGCGCCATCTGCCTCGAGGTCACGTTCGCGTCGCTCGAGCGCGTGCACGTGCTGCCGTGTGGCCACGTGCTGCACGGCGCCTGCTGGCAGGAGTACATCAACCACGGGTGCGCGGCGTGTGCGAAGTGATGCGAGAGACCCGGAGGAGGCCGTGTTGACGTCTCTCTCTCTCTTTCTTCCGACGTGCAGCCACTACCGGTGTCCGACGTGCCGCACGCGGATGTTCTGGGTCGACGAAGGCGGCGACGACAGCGAAGACGACGACGAGGGCGAAGACGGGACGGGGGACGAGACGGGCGACGATGACAGCGACAGCTCCGGGAGCGAAGGCAGCGGAGAGAACGACGATGACGACGATGAAGAGGACGACGGAGAGAGCGAAGGCGGTGAGACGACAGTTGAGGCTGCTCCCAGTACGCAGGCGGCGCTCGCGGCCACGACAGAGAGCGGCGTGGCGCAGCGTCTCGTTGACGCGATCTTCAACGCGATCTCGAGCGCCGTGGGCAGCGACGAGAGCGACGAGGAGGACGGCGGCGGTGACGAGCGCGCCGCGCGCCGACAGTCGCCGTCGTAAGCAGTGGCAGTCAGCGCGAGTCGAGTGGATGAACGCGTCGATGTTACACGAGTTAAATAGGCGGCCGCCTCCGAGTGACGCGCTCGCGTCACGCGAAGGACGACGACGTGCGGTAGAGCGAGAGCGACTTGCAGTCGACGGAGCAAAAGTCCTTGTAGCTGCTCGCCGGCGCGAAGAAGTTGCGCGCGCACGTGCGGCACAGCGTCCAGTCCGGCGCCGTGGCGGCCGTGGGGCTGCTGCTGCTGCAGCGGCGGAAGCTGCGCTGGAGCTCCTCGGTCGAGACGGTGGCGGCGAATGAGCTGCAAAGCGTGGACGCGCGGCCGCTGCTCTTGCGGCTCGCGCCGGCCAGCGCCACGGGCCGCAGCTGCTGCGCCTCCTCCTCCTGGCTGCAGCTGCGGCCGCGCAGACGTCCGAGCCACTTCTTGGCGCGCGATCCGATGCCCATCGTAGCTGCTGCTGCTGGTGGCAGTGGTTGTGCTGCTGGTGCTGGTGCTGCGCTGGACTGGGCGAATGCGCGAGTGTGTCGAGCAGGCGCCAGTGTGAGAAGAAGAAGAAGGAAGGGCTCGAGAGCTCGAGGGGCGTGAGGTGAGTGAGTAACTCGCTGCTGCTCCCATGCGATTGATGGCAGCTGTGATGCCTTCTGGACTTGCGCGGTGGAAGGAAGAACGGCGTGACCGAAGTGGAGACGCTGGAGAAGCTGGAGACACTGAAGAAGCTGGAGAAGCTGGAGAAGGCTTCACGCACACGTCGTCGTGCTTCTCGAGAACAAACATCCGTGGCGATCAGGCAATGCCGCTTCACCATCACTCGTTCGCTGCGATAATTCTCACGCAAACGCTTTCAGGAGAGTGTTCTCGTGGTCCGTGCGTCGACCCCCATGCCTTCATGCGCCTTCATGCGCCTTCATGCGCCATCGAGAGGCCTCTTGAACTTGCTCCTTCAAACCCAGTTTTCGGTGCAACGTACCACAAGATCCTTCTTCTCACAATGGGAAACAGCAGCACACTGCACGAAAGAGCTTTACGTCCAATTTCCACCGCTGGCGGAAATTCGGATCGATGGCTGGCGAACACTTTCGCTTCCAGCGCCTCGAACGCACAGCGAGCAGCTCACTTCGGCTCAGGTCATCGTCGTCGTCGCCAAGCAGCAGCCTCTTCCCCCCCTTCCCCCTCCCCCTTCTCAAGCCGCTCTTTGTCCGCCATGGCCGAGCGCTCGCTGCCGGAGCGCATCTCGTTCCCGGACGAGGAGCTCAAGATCCTCGCGCTCTGGGAGCAGCTGGACGCGTTCAAGATGTCGCTCGAGCTCTCGAAGGACCGCGAGCCGTTCACGTTCTACGACGGACCGCCGTTCGCCACGGGGCTGCCGCACCACGGCCACATCCTCGCCGGCACGATCAAGGACACGGTCACGCGGTACGCGCACCAGACGGGCCACTACGTCGAGCGGCGCTTCGGCTGGGACTGCCACGGGCTGCCGGTCGAGAACGAGATCAACAAGAAGCTCAACGTGACCACGAAGGAGCAGGTGCTCGAGATGGGCATCGCTAAGTACAACGCCGAGTGCCGCAGCATCGTGCAGCGCTACACGAAGGAGTGGGAGCGCACGGTGAAGCGCATCGGGCGCTGGATCGACTGCGAGAACGACTACAAGACCATGGAGCCGTGGTACATGGAGTCGGTCTGGAGCGTCTTCCGCACGATCTTCGACAAGGACCTCGTCTACCGCGGCTACAAGATCCTGCCGTACTCGACGGCGTGCACCACGTCGCTCTCGAACTTCGAGGCCAACATGGACTACCGCGACACGCCGGACCCGTCGGTCGTCGTGAGCTTCCCGCTCGTCGACGAGCCGGACGTGGCGCTGCTCGCGTGGACGACCACGCCCTGGACGTTGCCGTCGAACCTCGCGCTCTGCGTCAACGACGCGTTCGAGTACGTCAAGGTCAAGGATGTCAAGTCCAGCAAGGTGTTCGTGCTCGCGGAGGCGCGGCTCGCGCAGGTGTACCCCAAGATGGACAAGAAAGGCTACAAGGGCGGCGAGTTCGAGGTGCTCGACAAGTTCAAGGGCTCGGCGCTCGTAGGCAAGCAGTACGTGCCGCTCTTCGACGCGTTCGCGTCGTGGCCGAACGCCTTCCGCGTGCTCAGCGACAGCTACGTGTCCGACAACGGCGGCACGGGCATCGTGCACCAGGCGCCGACGTTCGGCGAGGACGACTACCGCGTGTGCGTCAAGCACGGCGTGACCGACAAGTTCAACCTGCCGGCGACGCTGGACGACAACGGCCGCTTCACGGACGCCGTGCCGCTCGTCCAGGGGCTGCACGTGAAGGACGCGGACGACGTGATCTGCAAGGAGCTCAAGGCCAAGGACCGGCTCATCTCGAAGGGCACGATCGTGCACAGCTACCCGTTCTGCTACCGCTCGGGCACGCCGCTCATCTACCGCGCGATCCCGGGCTGGTTCGTCAACGTCGAGAAGATCCGCGACCGCATCGTGGCGAACAACAAGGAGACGTACTGGGTGCCGTCGTTCGTGCAGGAGAAGCGGTTCCACAACTGGCTCGTGGACGGCAAGGACTGGAACATCTCGCGCGGGCGGTTCTGGGGCACGCCGCTGCCGCTCTGGGTGAGCGACGACTACGAGGAGGTCGTGTGCGTGGGCTCGATCGCCGAGCTCGAGGAGCTATCGGGCGAGAAGGTCTCTGACCTCCACCGCGAGTTCATCGACCACATCACGCTGCCGTCGAAGCAGGGCAAGGGCGTGCTCCGCCGCGTGCCGGAGGTCTTCGACTGCTGGTTCGAGAGCGGCTCGATGCCGTACGCGCAGCAGCACTACCCGTTCGAGAACAAGGACAAGTTCGAGAAGGGCTTCCCGGCCGACTTCATCGCCGAGGGCCTCGACCAGACCCGCGGCTGGTTCTACACGCTCATGGTGCTCTCGACGGCGCTCTTCGACAAGCCGGCGTTCAAGAACCTCATCTGCAACGGCCTCGTGCTCGCGGAGGACGGCCGCAAGATGAGCAAGAGCCTGCGCAACTTCACGGACCCGACCGAGATCTTCGACAAGCACGGCGCCGACGCGCTGCGCCTGTACCTTATCAACTCGCCGGTCGTGCGCGCCGAGCCGCTGCGGTTCCAGGACGCGGGCGTCTTCAGCGTGATCCGCGAGCTCTTCCTGCCGTGGTTCAACTCGGCGCGGTTCTTCGCGCAGAACGCGGCGCGGCTGCAGGAGGCGACGGGCGTGGCGTTCGTGCCGAGCAAGGAGGCGGCGCTGGCGTCGACGAACGACATGGACTCGTGGATCATCGCGGCGCTGCACAACCTCATCAAGTTCGTGCACCAGGAGATGAAGGCCTACCGCCTCTACACGGTCGTGCCCCGGCTCGTCGAGTTCATCGACCAGCTCACCAAGTGGTACGTGCGCCTGAACCGCCTGCGCCTCAAGGGCAGCGCCGGCAACGACGAGGCGCACGTGGCGCTCTCGGCGCTCTACGAGGTGCTCTACACGCTCTCGAAGCTCATGGCGCCGTTCACGCCGTTCTTCTCCGAGTACATGTACCAGTTCCTGCGCCAGTTCCACCCGTCGGTCGTGAACGCGGTCACGGGGCTGCCGGCGGACGCGGACGGCGTCGCCAAGAGCGTCCACTTCCTCATGCTGCCGGACTTCGACGCGTCGCGCATCGACGAGAAGGTCGAGAGCCGCATGAAGAACCTCCAGGACGTGATCGAGATGGGCCGCGTGGTGCGCGAGCGCCGCACGATCTCGCTCAAGAACCCGGTGAAGAAGGTGATCGTCGTGTCGACGGACAAGGCGGCGCTCGACGGCCTCGAGCTGCTCAAGACGTACATCCACGACGAGCTCAACATGCGCGACCTCGAGTTCACGACGGACGACAAGGAGTGGTGCGTGCTCAAGGCCGAGGTGAACAACAAGGCACTCGGCAAGCGGCTCGGCAAGGCGCTCGCGAGCGTGCGCAAGCAGGTCGCCGAGCTCTCGCACGACGCCGTGAGCGCCTTCCTGGCGACGAAGAGCGTCACGGTGGACGGCCACGTGCTCGAGGGCGACGACGTGGTCGTCAAGCGCGAGTTCAAGGGCGACAAGACGGTGTTCGAGGCGGACGTGTCGGCGTCGGGCAACCTCACGGTCGTCATCGACACGCGCGAGGACGAGCAGCTCAAGATGCAGGGCTGCGCGCGCGAGTTCGTCACGCGCGTGCAGAAGCTGCGCAAGAAGGCCGGGCTCGAGCCGCAGGACAAGATCCACGTCTACTTCGCCGAGCAGACGGGCTCGAGCGCAATCTCGACGGCCGTGCAGGCGTTCGCGAGCACGATCGCCGCCGCGCTGGGCTCGACGCCCGCGCCGCTGGCGCTGCTGCCGCCCCACAGCGTCACGATCGTGTCGGAGGACGCGCAGTTCGCGGACTCGTCGGTGTCGATGGTGGTGACGCGTCCGGCCGTGTTCTTCGCGGCGGACGACGCCGTGCTGGCGAACGGCTCGCGCGTGGCGGTCGAGGACATCCGCGCGTACGTGTCGTCGATGGAGTACGCGGACGTGAAGGCGGCGCTGGCGGCGGGTCCGCTCGAGCTGCAGGTGCTGGAGCACAAGGTGACGCTGGCGCACAAGACGCAGCTCTTCCTGGACGCGAAGGAGTTCGCGGCGGCCGGCGCGAGCGCCGAGCTGCAGTGGCTCTGGGCGTGAAGCGACTCGGTCGCGTGACGGGAAGGACAAGCAGACAAGAGGAGGAGGTAGAGAGACCGTCGGACAGCTCCGTTGCGAGTCAACGGCGCACTTGCTATAACTTGAATGTGGTTCGCTCATGACGACGGCGGCGACGACGACGACGGACGGCTCAGGGCTTGCTGAAGCGGTGCTGGAGCCAGTCGTAGGTCACGAGCACGATGCCGAACTGCGGCGCGATGCGGCCGACGCGCGGCCCCCAGCCGGCGAAGAGCGCGCCGGCGCCGCCCTCGGCGCGCACCTGCTGCAGCGTGGTCAGGAAGCCGCCCGGCGCGGCGCCGCGCGCCTGCATGCGCGTCTTGAGCACGTCGAGCGGCGTGGAGAAGAAGGCGGCCGGGATACCCGCCGTGGACGCCGCCGCCATGGACCAGCCGAGCGACGAGCCGTCCTCGATCTGCAGCCGGCGCTTGGCGTAGTCGTAGAGCGTGAAGTACGTGGCCGCGAACATGACGTCGCGCGAGACGCAGGCGCTGTAGCCGCGGTAGACGCCTCGCAGCCCGAGCTCGCGGATGACGCCCGCGGCGGTGAGCGAGCTGTCGATCTGCATGCGCACCTTGACGATCTCGACCGGGTTCATCACGACTGACTGCGTCACACCCGAGGCCACGGCGGACGCGAGCGACGCCGAGAAGGCGCTCGGGTCGGCGAACTTGCCCTTGACGTACTCGCGCGTGGCGAGCGAGATGGCCTTGTCCGGGACCGTGCCGCAGAGCTGCGGCCCGAGCCCCTTGTAGAACGACACGACGCCCTCGTGCTTGACGATATTGTTGAGCACCTGGAGCGCGGAGCTCGACACGCGGCTGTGCTGCATGCGCGTCTTGACCACGTCCACGGGGTACACGGCGATGATGCCGCCCATGCCGGCAGTCGCGCCGATCCACATGGACTGGAACACGCCGCTCTGCGGCGCGCGCATCGCCAGCGCGCTCGTGGCGGTCGGCGCCGCCGTGGTGGCTGTGAGCGAGCGGGTCTGGTGGGCTCGCAGCTGCGCGCTGCGGCTGTCGATGTGGCCGTTGTTGCTGCTGGCGGAGGTCATGACTTGTGTCTGCGAGCGTTCGAGTGGCAGCGGCGCGAAAGAGAAGTGAGCTCCTGAGGGGTTCTTCGCGGCGCTGCAGAGAAGCGCCCGCTAGAGAGAGAAGAGAAGAGAAGAGAGGAGCGCAGGCGAGCTGCAAGCGCGAGCGACGCAAGGCACCAGCTAACACGCAATGCGGTGCATGCATGTGACGTACGCGGTGCGGGTTCGATTAGCGAGTAGGGAAGTAGGAGGCGCCTTGCCTGCTGGTGCTCGTGCGGGTGGACCAAGTCGAGCGGGTGTTTGCGCAAGCGCGCAAAGCTGAAGGAGAGATCGACGTGAGTCCGAGGGTGCGGATGCGGAAGTGGCGGGCGGGCGGGCGACCCGAGAGAGAGAGAGAGAGAGAGAGAGCTGGAGAGCAGCGAAAGCGAGGTGCTCGGATGACAAGCGCGAGGCGGCTCGCTGCGTCACGCGATTGACTGGCGGCGCGTCGACAATGCAGGGGTTTTAACATTACCACTGGGAGGCTATTTTACACCAAGATTTGCTTGTTAGATTAGCTCTTCAAAAAGAATCGAATGCACATTTGACAGCTGAAGAGCAACAAAAATTGGACAAGTATTATTTGCTGTACCGACTATGTAAGGGTGAATATGCATAAACGACACAGGTTCTGAATTACCGATGTGACACATTGTGTAATGTCGATGACGTAGTGTCCGTCACGACCAATCACGGAGTGCAAAAACATGCGACAAACGATCAAGTCGGTGGCGCTAGCATTTCAGATAACGCACGAACAGCGGTAGTGATAGAACGGAGGGAATCATCACACTCGATTATATCACTATCATATTTTGTTGACAAACACCTCGAACGAAAACCAGTAGTGAAAAAATAAAGTGAGTAATTCGACACGCGGTCGAAAAGCGCACCATCCAGCTCGCGATCAGCAACGTAACGCGAGCGGTGCCGCCCTCCCTCCGCCCACCACGATGGTCGCGTTCGACTCGTTCACGGGCTTCGTGTACCAGGCGTTCATCGTCTCGCCCGCCATCTCGTGGATCCTGCAGCCGGGCCGCTTCTCCCCGCGCCGCGGCTTCCTCTACGCGGTGGCGCTGCTCGTGGCGCTCGCGGCCGCCTCCATCGTGCGTCTCGGCCGCCACTCGTCTCTCTCTCTCTCTCTCTCTCTCTCTCTCTCTCTCTCTTGTAGCCGCACTCGCGCCAACCTCTCCGTGCTCTCCCTACTTATCCCACACGCACACTACAGTTCCAGCAGTTCAAGCAGCAGGAGTCCAACTTCTACCACGTGATCGGCGCGCCGCGCGACGCGGGCTTCGCGGACATCAAGCGCGCGTTCCGCTCGCGCTCCATCGACCTGCACCCGGACAAGAACCCGTCGCCCACCGCCGTCGAGGACTTCAACCGCCTGCGCCTGGCGCTCGACGTGCGTTGCGCTGCGTCACCACCGGCCGACTCGCTGCGCTGCTCACGTTGTATGGCTCCTGGCGCTCGCAGGTGCTCGGTGACGCACAGAAGCGCGCGCTTTACGACCTCTTCGGCGAGGCCGCCGTGCTCAAGGACCTCGGCGCCGCGCAGGTCGAGTCGCTCATCGGCGCCGTGTCGTTCTACGCGTTCTGGGGCGTGCTCACGTTCGTGCTGACGCTGAGCGAGGCGGCGCGGGACGCGCGCGCCTGGTCCTTCGCCGGCAGCATCCTCTGCTTCGTGCTCGAGATCAACCTGATCTTCGGCGGCGCGCAGCTCCCGTCCGCGCTCTTCCCCTACACGACGGTCTTCGAGCTCACGATGCTCGTCCGCGCGGCGTTCCCGCCCTTCGTCAACGGCGCGCGCGCGCTCGGCGGCTACTACTACCGCAGCCTGGCGCACGAGAACTTCGCGCTCGGCATCGAGCTGCTCAAGAGCAACCAGGTGCGTGCGGCTGCTCGCTCGTCGGAACCGCCTCGGGGGCTCACGACTGTCGCTCCAGGCGATCCTGCTCTCGATGCGCCAGCTGCAGGGCGAGGTGGCGTCCACGCGTCGCCGTCCGGGGCCGAGCACGGCCGCCAAGCCGGACGCGCTGCCTCCTGGCGCGAGACGACGCACGAAGTTCGACAAGCATGCGCCGCCCGGCGCGCCGGCGCAGCAGCAGCCGGGAGCTGGCAGCGCGCCAGCGGAGGAGCCGGCGGCGCCTGCAGAGGACCCGACGCTCTACGCACCCGAGCCGGAGGTGCAGAAGGCGCCAGGCTTCGCCATCCCGCAGTTCGTGTACGTGATCGGGTTCTACGTCGCCGTGAACTACTTCCTCGGTTAGAGTGAGGGGGGTGACGACGCGGCAGCCGTCGACGTAATGCACGCTGACCTCCGTCGCCGCCAGTGAGTCGCTCGCTACGCCGCCAGCCACGGGAGCCGGTCGAGGTCGACGTTCCCGCCCGAGATGACGATGCCGATGTTGAGCACGTCACCGCTGTCCGCCACGGGGAGCGTGTGCGCGATCGCAGCAGTCGCGGCCACGGCGCCGCTGGGCTCCACCACCTGCGGCGTTCACGCCGGTCAGCACGCGGGCAGCAGACGGCGCTCGCTCTCACCCAAGACGCACGCACCAGCTTCATGCGCTCCCACATGAGCTTCATCGTCGCGACGATCTCCTCGTCCGACACGAGCACGATCCCGTCCACGAGGTCGCGGATCACCGGCCAGTTGTTGGCGCCTGCGTCCGGCAGCGCACGTCAGCAGCAGCGCAGGCGGCCGCCTACCCGCACGAGGGTGACGGACGCACCGAGCGTGGTCTTGAGGCCGTCCGCGACCGTGTTGGGCGGCGTCGAGTGGCCCGAGAGTTCGCCGGAGCGGAACGAGCGGTGCGCGTCGGCCGCGCCAGTCGGTTCCGCCGCGAACACCTTGACGGTCTCGGACAGCGACTGCGCTCGCAGCAGGTGAGTGCCACGCAGGCGACAGAGAGAGAGAGAGAAGAGGGAGACGCGCAACACACCTTGGCGGCCATCGCGACGCCTGAGCACAGGCCCCCGCCGCCGATCGGGACGACGATCGCGTCCAGCGCGACGCCGAACTGTTGCGCCGCCTGCTCGAGCAGCTCCACGGCCACCGTCCCCTGCCCGCTCATCACGTCGACGTCGTCCGACGGGTGCACGAAGTGCGCGCCGAGCTCCGCGACGATGCGCTGCGCCGCCGCCTCGCGCGCCTCGTTCGACGGCTCGCAGAGCACCACGTCGGCCCCGTAGCCGCGCACCGCGTTCTGCTTGACGGCCGGCGCGTTGTTGGGCTGCGCTCGCATGACGCACGAGGCGTCAGCTGGCGAGATCCGCTCTTCGTCATCTCTCTCCTCTCCTGCTTCCACGCACCATCACGATCACCGCCTTCGCGCCCGCGTCTTTCGCCGCCAGCGCCAGCGCCTGTCGTCCATACAACAGACGCGACACACGCAGTCTGTCGATGATCCACTGAGCCGCGTCGGCCGCCGCGAGCCATCCGACCGACCGACCTGCGCGTGGTTCCCGCTCGAGTGCGTCACGAACGTCAGCGCCTCGCCGCCCTGGCTCTCCGCGCGCTTCTTGACGGCGTTCAGCGCCCCGCGGTACTTGAACGCGCCGACCTTCTGCAGGTTCTCGCACTACGAGCGTGTGGGTCAGCAGAGCATCAAGGGCGAAGAGCTCTTTTCGCCTGCGGTCGCGCACCTTGAAGAAGAGGCGCACGGGGCGGCGCTGCCGCTCGCTCGCAAGCGCGTCGAGCGTCTGCGACGTCACCACGGGCGTGCGGTGGGCGGCGCCGTCGATGCGCCGCGCCGCCTGCCGCACGCTCTCGAGCGAGATCGCGTACGTCATCATTGTGATGGTGGGGTGGCGATCCATTCCACTTGGCAATTGTATACTCTGCTGTTCCACAATGGCTACACTATTTATGACCCTCGTGCCACACTAAAGTGGAGGATCGCGGCGGCGGCGTCGATGCCGGCGAACGCGGGCGGCGGTGGCGGGGACGACGGCGGCGGCTCGCGCTGGGGCTCCGCCTGTCTCAGCGGCGGCGATGACTTTGCTGCGGCCTGGGGCACGCGCGCGTTGAGCTGGCCGCCGAAGCGCAGCGGGTGCGCGTGGCCGCGGCCGCCGCGCTGGAAGCACGAGTCGCAGAGCGCGAACCGGTCGCAGCGCGCGCAGGCCCAGTACTCGGCGTGCGTGATGAGCAGGCTGCACTCGCGGCAGAAGACGTTCGCCTGCGTCATGTGCTCGTTCAGGTAGTGGTGCAGGATCATCATGGTCGAGTGCTTGGCGCGCCGCAGCGAGTCGAACTGGTAGCCCGCGTGCGAGCAGAGCTGGTGGAACATGAAGCGGCTGCCGAAGAAGCGCGGCACGCGCAGGCACCACGCGGGCACCGCGCGCTCCGGCCGGCACGCCACGCGCTCGCCCGCGCGCAGCGGCGCGAGCCGCACCACCAGCAGGTCCTGCTTCATGCGCCGCACCGAGAGCTGGCACTTGTCGTACACCTCGCGCAGCTTGAACTCGACGGGCGGCGGCGGTGTCGTCGTCACGCCGTCCGGCTGCTCTTCCTTGATGCGCGCGTACTTGCCGCCCAAGCTCCCGATCGCCGCGTTCTTGGCCGACTCGGTCGCGCTGCGCACTTTGCCGTTGCGCGCGCCGAGGCGGCCGAGGATGCGCTCGAGCTCCGCGGGCATGAAGTCGCCGTCGAAGATCGGTGGCAGCTCCGCCGCGGGCCACGTGAGCTCGGCCGGGTCCACGCACCGCGCGGTGACGCCGCGCGTCGCGTGCCGGCTCGCGGTCGCCTCGTCCTTGACGGGCGCCGCGGCGTCGCCGGCGTCCGGCGCCAGGTACCGGTCGTAGAGCGTCGACCAGCCTTCGACGATGTTGCTCGCCTGCGCGCGCGTGAGCAGCCGGTTGTACCACGCGCGCAGGTGCTCGGCGTTCGGCGTCTTCTGGAACGCCGGGCGGCACCAGTAGACGTAGCTGATGCGGCGCTGCGGCGGACACGACCAGATGTGCACGCGGTCGAACCCGTGGCGCCGGATGTAGTCGAAGTACGCGAGCATGATCAGGTGGTACGCCGACGTGCGCGCGCTCGCGGGCTTCAGGTACCGGATGCTGTCGATGTAGGCGACGTACACGGACCGCCGGTTCGACGCGAGCTCGCAGTCGTCGCCGAACTCCTGTGCGTAGAGCGTGAAGAGCGAGACCTCGATGCCGTCGTGCTTCTGGAAGAGGTAGATGCCCCGCGAGAGGTACGTCGCGGAAGCCGGCAGCCGCTGCGTCGACACGTCGCGTGCCGGCAGCAGGTGCGCGAGCGCGTTCGCGTTCTCGTCGAACGCGCGCACGACGCCCTCCGGCAGCGTCATCTTCTCGCCCGGGAACGACAGCACGCGCACGTTGAGCGAATCGGCGGCCTCGCCCTCGCCCCCTGCCGCGAGCTCCTTCCGCAGGAACGTCTGGATGAAGCTGCTGAGCTCGCACGGCGGGATGTTGAGGCAGCTGCTGCGGCTCGCCGCGCGGTCGTTCAGCGTCGGGTTGAGCAGGCTGTGGAGCGACGACGCCGGCGACGGCGCGCTCGACTTGTGCCGCCAGCAGCAGAGCGGGCAGACGAAGTCGTGCTCGGCCGCGTACTCGCCCTGGACCGGGTTGAAGAGCCCGCACACCTGGTGCATCCAGCGCGCGCACTCGCTGCACTTGACCCACGGCTCGACCCCCGAGTCGCACTTGACGCGCACCATCGAGTTGAGCACGGCGGCGCTCACCTCCTCGTCCTGCGACGCCGACTGTGAGGCCTCTTGGGACGTGAGAGGCGAGGGCTGCGACGTCTGCGAGAACTGCGAGAACTCGGTCGGCGAGACCTCCGAGTACAGGCTGCTGCTGCTGCTCTGGCTGAAGCCCGTCGGCGTGCTGCTCGTGGAGCCCCCGCGCTCGCGCACGAGGCGGTTCCGGCACTTGTGGCACCACACGCGCGTGCCGTCGCGCGTGAGGTAGTAGATCGAGCCCTTGCGGATGTCTGTGCCGCAGCTACCCAAGCACTGCATGTGCGGCGGCACGAACGGGAGGCACTGCTGCGTGCACATGGCGCACGTGTGGCCGTGGCAGGCGTTGCAGGCGTGCTTGGAGACGCCGCTGCGCTTGTTCTGCCGGTCGAGACCGTTCTTGAGCTCCGCCTCGAAGCGCTTGAGCAGCAGCTCTGCCGACGTGTGCACCGAGTGGCCGGGCGCGTTGAAGAGCTTGGCGTTCTCGAACACGAGCCGCACGTCGCGCACGAAGTCTTCGATCTCGATGTACCGCCCGTCCGCGAGCTTCTTCTTCACGGTCCCGAGGTCCATCGGGTGCTGTCGCATCACACACATCAGTCTCCGGCAGCTCCGTCCCACCCTTCATCCGCCCACAGGACGCACGCACCTGGACGATCGACGTGTACGTCGGCAGGTTGAGCGCAACGGGGTCCACGGGGCTGTTGAACGCGCCGCGGTAGTTGTGCGCGTCGCTCATGAGCTTCCCGAGCACCTCAGCGAGCTTCTCGAAGCTCTTCATGCGGCCCTCGTCCCGCACCGACGTGATGTGGCTCTCGAGCTCCGCGGTCGTCATGTTCGTGAGCGGACTCACAGGGATGCATGGCCCCTTGCGGTAGCCGGCGTCTTCGTCGTACGGCCGCATCCCGAGCGGCAGACTCTGGTTCACGCCCGTCATGAACTGGTTCAGCGCGAGCGGCTTCATCACCTCGACCGGCGTTCGCGCGCCGCTCGCCCTCCGCGCCGGCAGCTCCGCGTCCAGCAGCGACACGTTCCCGTTCCGCCGCCGGTGCTTGCGCGGACTGTACGGCTGCACGGCCGTGAGCGACTCCGGCGACGCCAGCGACGGCCGCGGCGGTGCGCGCTCCGCTTTCCTCTTGTGACTACGCGCCGGCTGCAGCCGCTGCGGCGACGACATGGGCGTGCTCTCCTGACTCCCGACGCTGTGGACCCTGCGGCCGTTCTGCCCAGCAGCAGCCACCGCCGCCGCAGATCCGCTGCCGCTCGCCTTGCTCTTCGTAAGCGTTTCTCGGACGCGCGGCGGCTTCGCGTCGCTCTTGGCGCTCGCCCACACGTCGTCGGGTCCTCGCTTGCGCACGAACTGGAGCGGCCGCGAGGTTATCCGCACGGGCCGCGGCAGCAGCGGCGCGCGGTAGATCTCCTGCCGCATCGACGGGTCGCTCGAGCTGAACACGATCTTCATCCACTCGGACCGCGCGAACCGCTCGACCTCGAGCGCCGCGTTCACGTGCGCGTTGAGCTTGCGCCAGAGCGTGAACTTGATGTACCGCGACACGAGCGCCGAGTGCGCGCCGACGCACCGGTCGATGTACTCTGAAGGGCGAAGGCGCGCGTGAGTCCAGTCGCCACATGTACACATCACGCAACAGACGCAAGCGACGCACCGATGATGAGCCCGAGGACGCTGGCGGTCGGCGTCTCGCTGATGCCGTAGAAGAGCAGGAAGGCCGCGTCCTCCTCGTCCAGCTTCTTGCGCCGCATGAGCGGGATCGCTCGGCGCGGGACCGTCGGCGCCAGCTCGGCAGGAAGCGGACTCGCCGCGTCTCTCGCCAGCTCGCTCTTGACGCGCACGTCGCCGTCGCCGCAGCTGCTGCCGTTCGTCTCGGGCGTCGTGTCGCCCTCCGCCGCGAACTCGAACGCGTGGCCGCTGGCGTCCGCTGCCGGCGCCGGCGGCTCGCGCACGTCGACGACCTCGCACGCGTCGTCGTCGTCGTCGTCGTCCGTGTCGATGGAATAAACGACGCGCTTGCTGTCGTCAACTGCTGCTGCTGCTGCTGCTGCTGGTTCCTGTTTGAGCTCCTGGGCGTCGTCGTCGTCGCTGCTGTGGCTGCTGCTGTCGGTGTCGACGATCACGAGCGCGTTGCGCTTGCGCTTGCGCTTCCGCCGCTGCGTCGCGTCTGCCTCATCCGCCTGCTTTCCTTCCTCGTCCTCCTGCGCGCTGGCGTCCCAGAGGTCGCTCTCCGCGCCGCCATCGCTGCCACCGTCCTCCTCGTAGTCGTCGTCGTCTTCGCTGCTGCTGCCGATGCGGATGAGCTCCTGGCCGTTGGCGCGCCGCTCGACCTTCCAGTCCACGACGATGGGCTCCGCCTGCGCGCGCCGCCGCCGCTCCGCGAGCTCCGCCGTCAGCCGCTCGCACGCGGCCACGTGCCGCGGCGCCGACGCCGCCGCCGCCACCGCCACGGAAGCCTCCGCAGCCGGCGCCTTCATCGTGGTACAAAATGCCCCCGCCATACAAACTCCCAGTCAAACTGATTGGCACAAGTACATTTCGCTGCCAGCACGCGATCCAGTACAAAAGCACTCAAAACGCCGCGAAGGCAGTCACGAAGTCGGAGGCCACGGATGGATACGTTGGCGCTGACGGCGCGCGACTCGGGGGACGTCGCCTTCCATCATCCGCCCGAGTGACTGAGAGGCTGAGAGGCTGAAAGCCTGAGAGGCTGAGAGTCGAGTCTCTCGCTCGGACTCAACCTCACTCCCCAACTCGCCCCCCACGAGTCTCTCGTCGCGCAGCAATGCACGAGACCAGCGCCAGCGCCCTCACCAGCAGTGGTAGCCACGCGGTCGACGACGCGCTCGAGTGCGAACTCGACTTCCTGCGGCGCGCGGACGGCCACGCGCTGCTGCTGGACGATGACGACGACGGCGACGTCCCCACAGCAGCGCGCAGCGACGACGTCGACAGCGCCGCCGGAGCCGGTGGCGACTGGCCCTTCGGCCGGGCGGACGCGTTCCCGGCGCTGGCAGCCAAGCGCGCGACTGCGTGGACGCGCCGCCTCGTCATCACCAAGCAGCCGGCGTCCGAGTTTTACAAGGACGAAGGTGCGTTCTGGAGACCTGAGAGCTGAGACCTGAGAGCTGAGAGCTGAGAGCTGAGAGCTGAGAGCTGGTGGATGGTCCGTGACTCGATGGCTCGTGATGCGCTGCTGTGTGTGGGCTGACTACAGGCGGCAAAGCCAACGCACTCGACGTCGAAGTGACGCTCGTAGAGTTCAACGAGCTCGGGGAGCCCGCGCGGTCGCCCGACGACGAGTTCATCGACATCCCGCTGCGCATCCTGCTCTTCTTCGAGTCGGGCAAGCGCGTGGACGACACGGACCAGGAGATCTTCCGGTTCGTCGGCAACGACTACGACTCGGTCGTCATCCGCAAGCACTCGCGCAAGGCGTCCGTGCAGTTCCGCCTCGAAAAGGTGCGTCCGTGTGTCCGTGTGTAGGGAGAGCAGGACGCTCCGCCACTGATCTTCCCCACCAGGTGAGCCGCCGCAAGGACGGCCAGCGCTTCAAGCTCCGCATCGAGGTGGACCAGGAGCAGTGCACGGCCAACGTCTCGGACCTCACGCCGATCTTCACGAACGCGATCTGCGTGCTCTCGAAGCGCAAGCACCACCACACGTACGCGTCCGAGTCGTCGCTGCGCGCGAAGGAGCCGGCGCCGAAGCTCTTGAAGCGAGGTACCCGAGTCCCCCGCCTGGTGCTGACTGTCGTCACGTGTTCTGTTGGCGTGACGGCTGACGAACGGACGGCTGGCGTCACGCAGATCTCATCAAGCTGGATGAGAAGCTCAGCAGCAAAGTCGACGCGATGGTCGCGGAGATGGCGCAAGTGAAGCACCAGCTCCAGAAGCAGGTGCGTCCCGTGCGGCGTGCCAGTGTTTCACTTGGCGGCGCTCTCACGTGTGTCTGCATGGACCAAACAGAGCGAGCTGCTCGCACGGCTGCTCCAACCCGCGCCAGCCATCGAGGTGCTCGGCGGTTCCAGCGAGCCCGTGTCTCTAGAGTGGATGCTGAAGAGCGACGACCACAGCTTCGCTGCAGCAAAGCCGTTCCCGACGCACCACCTCCGCCACCCGCACCATCCTCTCCAGCAGCAGCAGCAACAGCAACTGGAGCTGGAGCAGTCGCAAGCGACGATGGCCGCGTACCTGACGTCGTCGGACGACGCGTACGAGACGGAGGAGGCGGCGCAGTTTTCGCCCGCGTCCTCCGACATGAGCGTGGTCGAGCTGCTGCCGACGTCGCTCACGTTCGCCGAGTTTTGAGGCCCTCGAGGTCGTTATACATACACGCGCTGCTGCCCACTTGTTCTGTCGGTTGTCGTCGTCAGTGGATGGCACCAACAAGAAGGGAGACAGACACGCGTGCTGCGCCTGCAGAGTGTTGCGAGAGTAGATACAGGGAGGGATGCGACCGGCTAGCTGCTGCTGCTCTTGTCGGGCTTGGGCACACCGGTCTCGAGGAAAAAGCGGAAGTCGCCGATCACCTGCGCCAGGTTTCCGGCCGTCTGGATCTGCCGGTGCAGGTCGACGTTCTTGGGCCCTTTCTCCATCAGGTTGAGCAGCTTTTCCTTCCGCCGGAGCTGACAGGCGACCGAGCGTGAGAGCGGCGCCCATAGAGAGCGGCGGAGGCAGCAGCAGCAGCAGGAGGGGAGAAGAAGGCAACGCACGATTTCCTTGTAGAGCTCGTCGCAGACCGAGTTGAATTGCTCGAGCTTCTTGACCACTTGGTCCTCGACGCTCGCGAGGTCGCCGCCCTCGGCCTCCGCGCTGCGTTCGGCAGTAGGAACAAGAGCAGCAACAGTCAGTCGGTTTACACGCGTCATCAGACACGCGCCAAGAGTCAGTAGGTGCAAGACGCACGCGAACTGCTCCTCCGACTGCACGAGCAGCAGGCACTCGGACACGAGCGCCTAAGACGCCACCACAAGACACAAGACGATGAAATCTCCAGCAGCAAGGCAGCAAGGCAGCGGGAAAAGGGCGGCGCGCGAGACGCACGTCGAACTTGGTGCAGACGTCCTCGACGCGCAGCTTGAAGGGCTTGTTCGGGTCCTTGGCCGTCTCGCTCGTGAGCATCACGTTCGCCATGACTGCTGCTGCTCCTGCTGCTCCTTGTGCTCGTGGCTTTTTGTTTGTGCGGGTCGGGTTTGGATAGTGCTGAAAGCGAGGGAGACACAGTCTCGATCTGGCGTTTGATTCGCTGAATAGATTGCCATCTTTTCAGCGAATCAAAGAGGGGGGAAGCTGTTCGTCTGGCTGCTTGTATGCGACATACAAATCCCAAGTGCAGAGCTGGCGCCGCCGCTCGCAAAAAGAGCCCCATTCATAGTGTGGAGCAGCAGCAGGAGGACAGGGAGGACGACGGCGACGGCGACGACGGCGGCGGCGGCGACAGTAGCGACAGCAGCAGCAGCAGAAGCAACAACAACAACAGCAGCAGCAGCAGAAAAAGAAAAGGCAGCAGGATGGCGGGGCAGCGCAAGCTCATGAGCGAGATCGACCGCACGCTCAAGAAGGTGACGGAGGGCGTCGAGGTGTTCAACGACATCTGGGACAAGGTCTACGCGGCGTCGGCGCAGAACCAGAAGGAGAAGCACGAGGCGGATCTGAAGAAGGAGATCAAGAAGCTCCAGCGGTTCCGCGACCAGATCAAGAACTGGATCGGCAACAGCGATGTGAAGGACAAGAAGCCGCTCACGGACGCGCGCCGGCTCATCGAGCAGAAGATGGAGGAGTTCAAGGTCTGCGAGAAGGAGACCAAGACCAAGGCGTACTCGAAGGAGGGGCTCGCGCAGCTGGACCGCCTCGACCCGGCCGAGCAGGCGCGCCAGAACACGAGCATGTGGCTCCAGGACTGCCTCTCGCAGCTCAACGAGCAGATCGAGGCCACCGAGTGCGACCTCGAGCGCCTGCAGCAGTCCAAGGGCAAGGGCCGCAACAAGGCCGAGATCGACGGCCACGAGGCCGCGCTCTTGCGCCACAAGTTCCACGTGCTCAAGCTCGAGCAGATCAACCGCCTGCTCGACAACGACGTGCTCGACCCCAAGGACGTCGACGAGCTCAAGGAGGACATCGAGTACTACCTGGAAGCCAACAAGGTGCGTCGCCGCAGGTTGCCACCACCGCCACGCGCGCTGTCTCTCTCTCTTACACCACACACACTCTCTCTTCCTCTTCCTCTGGCATAGGAACCCGACTTCTTGGACACGTACGACGAGGAAGACTTCTACGAGGCGCTGGACCTCGAGTCGCTCGGCGCCGCCGTGCAGCTTCTGCTTCCCACGGAGCAAGACGTCGGGCTCGACGACGTGGTCGCGCCGGCGGAACCCCCGAGTGCCCCTCCGACGGTGACGACCACGTCGACCTCCAGCTCGTCGAGCCGCTCGAGCGCCAAGACGCCGAAGAAGAGCGCCTCGGCGTCCGTGATCACGGGCATCGGGCGGCCGGGAGCCGTCAAGCCGATCGAGCTCAAGTCGTCGGCGTCCATGTCGGCGTCCACGCCGAGCCGATCGTCGACCACGCCGTTGTCGGTCGTCACGCCGAGCAGCAAGAGCGACGACGCGACTGACAAGTCGACTCCCGTCGCGGACGACAAGCTCAGCAAGTCGGCGCGCGGCACCCCGCACCGCAGCAACAGCGCCAAAGCCAACGGACCGTCGCCTTCGGCGGCGGCTGCGAGCAACGGCGAGAGCGCTCCGACGAGCGGGAAGCTCCCAGGTTCGAGCGCCAGCTCTGCGTCGGCGCCGTCCCCCACGGTCAGCGAAAAGACTGCGCTTGAGCGCAAGTCGCCGCAGACGCAGCGCACGCCACCGCCCGCGGCTCGCACGCCGCCCGTCAAGGAGCGCTCGGCCGGCAACACGCCGAGCTCCGAAGGCAGCGCGACGACGGCGTCGAGTGTCGCGAGCGCTGGCATCGTCACTGCCGCCTCGGTCGCGAGTGTTGCTGCCGCCGCTCCTAGTAGCGGCGCCAGCTCCACTGCGCCGGTGAGCGGCGGCTCGCTGTCGTCGATGCTCGGCGGCAGCAGCCTGCTGCCTCCTCTCGGGAAGCCGCTGGACCGCAGCGAGGAAGAGCCCGTGCTGACGGAGGAGCAGCGGCAGGTCATGCGCCTGATCGACGAGAGCTTCCACTTCATCCCGGAGAGCGTGGACTCGGAGAAGGCGAACCGGTATGTGCCGCGCAACGTGTACCCGACGCCCGCGACGTTCCCGACGGCGCCGCTGCCCGTGTTCGAGAACGGGGCGGTGTTCGAGAAGCTGGACGTGGACTCGCTGTTCTTCATCTTCTACTACCAGCAGGGGTCGTACCAGCAGTACCTGGCGGCGCGGGAGCTCAAGCGGCGGACGTGGGGGTACCACAAGAAGTACAAAACGTGGTTCAAGCGCCACGAGGAGCCGCAGGTCACAGGCGAGGACTACGAGCAGGGCACGTTCGTGTACTTCGACTACGAGACGGGCTGGTGTCAGCGCATCAAGACCGAGTTCACGTTTGAGTATAGTTATCTGGAAGACGAGCTGCTGTAATCGCGCGCGCGGCTCAACCAGTTCCTCGCTTCCCACCACCACGACGGTCTTGCGTTCTCGTCTCGTTCTGGTCTCTGCGTTCTTGAACGGTGTGCTTGTGTGTGTGTGAGCGATAGTAAGAAGGAGCGAGCGTCGAAGCGAATGCGATACGCTTGATACGCTCGATGCCATGTCCTGCTGCTGCTGTGGTGTCAACTCTTGATCAACGCAACCAGGCAAGCGTGACCTACAGGTATCGACCTGTATCGGTCATTTCTGGTGAGCTCCTCAAGATACGTGTCCATTTTTACAAATTACCAAGAGTACCAGGAGTGATTGTCGACTTCAACTTGCCTTCTTCCTCCACATCCGCTCGCCTCCAAGCTGTCAAGCGACCAGCAGCAGCAGCGGCGCTTCCACTACGCCACGTACCGCCGCTGCCGCGCCGGCAGTGACGATGCGCACGTGTGACACGTCTCGAAGTCCGACGGTCGCACAAGCTGCGATCCTGCTCGGCAGCAGTCGATCGACAGTCGATCGGCGCCGACTCGCTCTGTTGCTGGCGACGGCCGCATCGCCATCTGCCAACGCGTATGCGCCGCTTCCATCGCGCAGCCGTCGGTGGTTCGAGTCTGCATTGCCACCGCCGACTCGCTCGTCGATGTCGACCGCGCCACCGCAGTGATTAACTCGGCCGACGACGACGACGACGCAGCTGTCCATGAGCGGGCAGCGAGCAGCGGTGTCGGCGCGAGCGCTAGCGAAGGCGCCGTCTGCTCCGCCGAGTCGTGCAGCACGAACGAGCGTCTCACCAGCAGTGCAGTTGTCCCTGTCGAGCGTGTCGTCACCAGCAGCTTACTTGTGGGCTGAAGAGCCCGCCGACCCGAACAACTGGCCCACGACGCAGCACTCGAGGTGATCGGTCCCCACCGCGCAGCCACTGACGTGTTCCTCGTATACGCTGGACACACTCTCCAGTTCGCCTCCGACAGAGCAACCGAAGCTACTGAGCAGGAAGCGCTTCGCTGCTGTCCACACTGCCGCCTGTCGTCTGCCAAGCCGCGGACACTGCGAGGCGCCAAGCCCTCGTCTTCCTCCGGGGGACACGTGCAGCAAGGCGTGTCGCAGCCTCCTTCGCCTCTCGCACTCGCTCGCTCGCTCGTGCTCAGCGCCAGCGCCACCACCTTCCTCCCCACTCGCCGGTTATCCGTTTCCTCGCATTATGGCGCTGCTCGAGCCGCACGTGGCGCTCGAGGACGTCGTGCGCGACGCCTTCCGCCGCGCGTTCTTCCTCGAGGCGCTGGGCGACGAGCGCGCGGCGCTCGAGCGGCGCCTGGCGTTCCTGAGCCACGCGCGCGCGTTCGCAGCGCTCGCCGGCCGCCCGTCGCTGCTGCTCGGCGCCGTGCGACCTTCTTCGTCGCCTCTCCATGTCACTCGGCGCTGCTCCTAACGCTCTCGCAACCCCGTTCTCCAGGCGCGCGAGCTCGTGCAGTTGTACCTGAGCGATCCTGCAGCTCGCATCCTATCAGACGACGCGCCGCCGCGCGTGCAGCAGCTCGCGCAGCGCGTCGTGCGCGCCGTGGCGCTCGGCCGCAGCCCCTGCGCGCTCTTCGCGGGGCTCGAGGCGCACGTGAAGCGGCAGCTGGCGGACGACGCGTTCCCGCGGTTCCTCGCGAGCGCGCACTACCAGCGGCTCTGCGATGCGCTGCGCGGGCGCCGCGAGTTGCCGCTCGGCGAGGTGCTCGTGAGTCCGCAGCGCACGCGGTTCCTCGAGCGCCACCTGCGCGCGCAGCAGCCGGCGGCGGTCGGGAACCTGCGCTTCTGGGTGGACGTGCAGACACGCTTCCTGCCGCTCATCCAGACGACGCTCTTCTCCGTCGCGCTCTTCGAGGAGGTCCAGGCGGCCGTGCGCCGCATCTACAACGCGTACCTCACGGCGAGCTCGCCGAGCGCCGCGACGGTCGTCGCCGACGACGTGCGCAGGGAGACGCTCCAGAAGATCATGACGCTGCAGGGTGAGCCGTTCTCGCCGCCGCGGTACGCCGGGCTCTTCCGCCGCGCGCAGGAGCAGGTCTGGGAGTGGCTCCAGGCGGACGTGTATCCGGCCTTCCGCCGCGCCTCGCCGCTCTACGTGCTGCTCGTGGTCGAGACCGAGAACCTCGAGTCCGACCGCCAGCTGCGCCGGCTCAGCGAGCAGGTGCGCGCGCGCGCGGGCGGCGCGGCGCACAGGAAGGCGGACGCCAAGAGCAGCTCCGTCGTCGTGCCTGTCGTCCCCGGGCTGCTGGGAGCGCCGGCGGCTCGGACAGCCGCGTGGCTGCGTGCGCACGCTGCCTCGGTGCGCGCGCGCGAGTTCCGGCGAGAGATCGAGGCGGACGAGCTGCTCGATGATGGTGGACGGCAGCGGCGACTCGGCGCGTTCTTCCACTCGGTGCAGCCCGTGACAACGGCAGCTTCGGGACCCGGTGCGACGTCGTCGGCGTCGACTGCAGCGACGGTCAGCAGCCGCTTCGAAGTCAGCTACGACCTCGTGTGCCGAAGTGCGAGAGCGGCGTCGACGAGCCACTTGGTGCGAGCAGCGGCGGAAGTCGCGTGTTGCTGAGACCGAATGGCTGACGTCATGGCTGACTGGGTGCTGTGCTGCAGACGTACTGCTGGAACCAGCGCACGCTCCGAGCGCTGCCTGCAGTGCTCTCGCCCTCGCATCGAATGCAGCAGCCAGGTGGGGCGGCACCGGCCACTGTGTGAAGTGACAAGAGCGATCCGTCACTGACGCTGTGCGCTCTCTCTTGCTCGGACCCACCGAATCCACAGCTCCGAAGTCGACTCTGCACGAGTTCCTGTACCCTGAGCTCAGTGGATCTGAAGGACACGCGGACGACGAGGATTGGAGCTACGGCGTATGTCTGACCCGCTGGCGCGCGTTGGAGTTCCAGTCGGAGTCGTTGAGCTCTTCGCGCAGTCAGCAGCTCGCCACAACGACACCAGTCGACAACAACTTCCTGTTCGACTCTCAAGCCGACAACACGGTGTTGTATGTGCCGACCTTCGTCAGCCTGACGTCCACTCACCTCGCAGACCGGCAGCGCCTTCGGGGACTACTGCAGCGCCTGGCGCACGAGGATCCGGTACGGCGGCATCGCGAGACTGCACCAAACTCCCACCCTCCTAGTACTGACTGACGCGTCGTTTCTCATTGCAGGCGACGCTCTCGCAAGAGCGGATGCACGAGCTGCTGAGCGATGCAGAGGCCGCGCAACACACCGAAGCTGCGACCGCCACGCTCAAAGCGCGATACAGCGAGTTCTACCTCTGCGACGAGCTCCGGAGCAGCGCGATGCCGCTCCACGGGATCTTCAAGGAGCTCAGCAAGCAGGTCGGTTCGTTCAACGGCGCTCAGCATCGAACACGGAGACTGACTGGCTGGTGTGCGGCGTCTCGCAGACGATCACGAGTCTCCTGGCGCTGCTGCTCGTGGAGAGATCCGTGGTTCTGGTCTCCGAGCGTCCGTCGGCGCTCACGCTGGTCGGACACTCGCTCAAGGAGATGCTGCTGCCGTTCCAGTGGACGGTGCGTTCACTCGTGTGCGAGCTGCTGCTGCCGCTTGCTCGAGCGCGTCTGACGATGCTCCGGGAGCGAGTCCGCAGCACTTCTTCCTGCCGTTTTGCCCGATCGCTACAGCGAACGCGCTGTCGAGCGACGGCTTCTTCTCTTCGTCGTCGAAGCACAGCTCGCCGTTCATCGTCGGCTTCGAAGGCGCGCTCACGTACCAGAAGCAGGCGGACAGCAGCGGTGCCGCGCAGCGCCACCGCATTCGTTGAGTGTCCCACATGCAGTTGCGTTGAGGCCGCTTGGCCTGCGCATCTCACGACCTCCGGTGGCTTTCGCGATGCAGGCAACGGGATCTACAACGTCCACAAAGTGGCGCTGCAGCTGGCGTTCCCTGCGTCCGCGAGCTCAGGCGTGGACCTCGCTCCGACGGCGTACGCGCGAGACATTCTCCAGTCGCACGCGGCGGTGCTCGACATCGACAACGACGACCTGTACATCCCAGGGAAGGTGGAAGTCCCCGAGTTCCCTCGTACGTTCGCTTGCCTTGACAGCCAGCAGTCGGCAGGCGTCGGCTTCGAACTGCCGCTCACGTGCTGCTGCTGCTGCTCTGTAGACGCGCTCGTCCGCAGCCTCGAAGCCAACGTGAAGGAGGTTCTCGCGCGACAGCAGCTCGTCAACACTGACACGCAGCTCTTCCAGCCGAAGACGTCACTCGCTCTCGCCAACGAGATGCTGGAGGAAGAAGCAGCCGAGAGCGCCAGTCTGCGCGACGAAAGCGACGACGACGCGGTCGTGGATCGCGGCACGCGCCTGGCGTTCCTGAGCTTCCTCGAGTCGCTCTTCGGCGACGTCGTGTACCACATGAGCTCCGTCGAAGACGAGCTCGAAGCGACCGACGCGGGCAGCCAACCGCAAGGCCAAGGCGCAGACAGTTTGTACCTGGTGTTCGAGGTCGACTCGTTCCTGGACGCGCGCATCGAGTTGGGCTGTCGCGAGTTCTTCCGTCAGTTCTTCCAGACCGAGGTACGTGCAAGTGGTGCAAGTGGTGCAAGTGGTGCAAGTGCGTTGGCTTCTCGCTTACGTGTGCGTGCTGCTCCCATCGCTGCGCGATCTCAACTCATCGGGCAGCTCTTCCGCGACTTTCTCCTGCGCCAGTACGCGCAGTTCGCTCTCGTAGACTTGCGCTCGCCGTCTTTGACGCAGTCCGGAGCCCTCCTTCCTCCAGACTACGCAGCAGTTCCCTAACAGCGACGAGCAGCGCCTCACACTCGAGGCTCTTGGTCGGTCGTCGTGTCGCTCGGTCGGTCGTCGTCGCAACCCCTCGCTTCACTACTGCTGCTGCTCGTGACGCACGAGCTCCTTGAGCGTCACGAACGCGAACTTCTTGGTGAGCGGCGGCAGCGCCGACTTGAGCACGCCGACGGTCCACGCGCGGTCGTGTACGATGATCACCGAGCCGTTGGTCGTGAGCGTGCGCAGGTGCAGCGAGTTGAGCAGCTCCGACTTGATCTGCGCGTCGTGCGGGTACACGCTGCCGAGGCAGATGCGGTAGCCGTGCGCCGCGATGACCTCGCGCATGGCGGACGTGAACCACCCGGACGCCGGACGCAGCCACCGCGTCGGCGCTCCGCTCTTGCTGCTCAGCAGCTTCGCTGTATCGCGGTCAGCGCTCTCGTCGCTGTCGTCATCTGCTGCTCCGGATGGCGTCGCGGCCGGCGGATCGTCCGGCTGGAAGTGGCGGATCGCGCGGTCGCACTCCTGCAGCTTGCGCTCAAAGACGTGCAGCTCGTCGCGCCAGCTCGGCGTGTCCTCCGTGAGGTGGTTGCCGAGCGTGTGGCCTTCGCGCACGATGCGCGCAAGCGTGTCTTCGTGGCCGGCGATGCGGCCGCTGATGATGAAGAACGTGGCCTTCACGCCGTGCGCCTTGAGCACGTCGAGCAGCTCCGGCGTGTGCGCCGACGGCGCGTCGTCGATCGTGAGCGAGCACACGCTCGCGGGCGTCGACACGCACCAGAGCACCGACGGGTGCGTGCCGCGCGCCATGAGTCGCATGAACCAGCGCGGCTGTACGTACGCGAGCGCGAGCAGCAGCAGCAGCGACGCGGCGACCACCGCGGCGCCGGTCTGCAGCGCGCTCGTGACGCTGACGGGCAGTGGCAGCGCACTGGTGACGCGCGCCGGCTCATCCGCAGCTGCGGCTGCTGCGTGGACGCAGAGGCAGCTGAGGCTCAGGAGGAGGCTGCTGGTGCTCGTCGCGATCTTCTTCATCTCAGGTGTCGGCGGCGTTCGTCTCTGCTTGTCATTGAAGAACACACCGGATGATGATTTATGCCCCCCGTGGGGTACAAATCTGACGTCACGCAACGAGCAGCTCTAAGTCCAGCAGCTCACTCGGCTCATGCGTGATGCAAGACACTGGAACGAAGATCCAAGACGAGGAAGCGGCTGCTTTCGTTACGCGGCGAAGGTCACGACATCCGCCGCTCCCTCGCGAGAGAAGAAGGCGGCGGCGCGCAGTGTATTTCTCCGTCGTCGCATGCAGAGGAGGAGGAGGAAAGCAAATCTACTACCATCGAGCGAGCGAGCGAGCCGCGCTCCCAGCCGCGAGGACCACGAGCCGCGAGCCCCGAGCCTCTCGAGCGCCAACGCTCAGCAGCTCAGGGGGAGGAGAGGGGAGAGGGCGTCTACAGGAACTTGGACACGCCGTCCTCGATCGACTCCTTCGCGAGCTCCGACGCGTCCGTCGCCGTGAGGTGGATGCCCACGCCCATGAGCACGCGCTTGATCGCCTCCTTCGACGACGCGTAGAGCATCTTGCTCTTAATGCGGGCCGTGTCCGGCGACCTGTGTTGTTTCGACCGTTGTTGTTGTAGTCAGCGCGTGTCGCGTCCGAAGCTATCCCCTACAGCCACCGTCCAGCGCAGCAAGGCGGACGCACCAGGAGAGGAAGACGAGCTTGGAGGTCGGGCGGCCGTCCTTCGTGGTTACGTCCAGGTCGATGAGACCGTACCGGCAGTCGTTCGTGATCTGCGAGAGCTTGGCCGCAAAGTCCTCGTACGACTCGGTCTGCGCGCCCGTGGACTCGATCACGATCTCCGTGTCGTCCACGATCTTGTAGATGAAGTAGCGGTAGTTGTGCGGCTCGCGCTTGAGCTTGAAGTCGTTGAACTGCGTGATGACATCGTCGTGGACACCGACGCCGGACGACTGCGGACGAGCAGAGCGAGAGTGTGGGCCAATACCCAGGCGGGGGGGGGGGAGGAAAGGGGGGTGATG
>JAASGM010000112.1:0-36676 GCA_023334215.1 Globisporangium cystogenes | reverse complement strand
TTCTTGCTGGACAAAGTGGTCGGTTGATCAACAAACAGATCGATTGATTGATCGATCGATAGCCGTTGTCGTTGTTGTGGCTCGGGGATCAGTGGTGAGCTGTTTGACTGTGCAACGAGCAATAAACAAGCAATCGAACACCTAGCGCATCGCCAGCATAGTGGTCGGTTTCGGTGTACCATCAACGTTTGACTTGCACGCGTCAGGGGTGTGATGTGAACTCCGCTTAATCCATTCCGTGTGGTCGTTCCTCCGGTGGGAGCTCTGGCTGAAGATCGAGTCGGGGGCGTTCTGCGTTCTGCCTCTCAACTCGAGCAAAAGTCCTGTCTTCAATCTCAGTCAGTCTCAGTATTTCCATTTTCTGATAAAAGATGGAATCAAGCTCACATGAGAATCTGCGTGCAAGCCCACACAACAATGCCCTACTACGACGACGACTCGTCGTCCTCGGACGCGTACCTCTCGTCCGACGACGAGGGCGACTACGCGCGGCTGTGCGAGGCGTGACGCTCGACGGCTACGCGTGCCGCCAGGTCGCCAAGCGCGACTACCGCTTCTGCTGCTCGCAGCACGACCCGTCGGTGCGCGGGTCGTTCGTGCCGCACATGTTCGCGCAGAGCGGGCTGCGCGCCGACAAGGAGCACGAGCTGCTGCGCACGGACGGCGACTTCTACCGCGCGAACGCGGCGCTGCCGGCGAGCCCCGCGCTCTTCCAGCTCGACCACATCCTCGAGCTCCAGTGCTTCGCGTTCGTGTTCAGCGAGGTGGTGGACGCGCGCCGGTGCCGCGGAGCCAGCGTGCAGCCGCTGAAGTAGCTTAAGGCGCTCGTGCGCGAGGAGATCGCCAACAGCACTGGGAATCTCTGCCTTACGCGCGCGAGTACGAACCGGCTCAAGGGATCGGCGGTATGGCGCTTTCTGGACGACAGCGTCACTGGCCACCGCGGCAACCGCTGCCTCTACAGCTACCTCGAGTGCGCGCAGATCGCCGAGTCGGGCGTGACGCTGCGCCGCTCCGAGATGCGCAGCATCTGCAGCAGCATGGGTAACGCGCTGCGCTGGTGCCAGAGCGCACTGAACGCGGCGTGGGGGGTGCCGAGGGAGACGCGGTGCGAGATCAGCTACAAGCTCGACGCGCTGTATAACGACATGGCGCTCGGGTGCTGAGTCTCTGGCGTGTCTGCGTGTGTGTGTGTGTGTGAGAGAGAGGGAGAACGACGATGGCGGGATGTGTCGCCGGTGCTCCAAGTGTGGCTGTATGGTGTGCATAGCGTGACGAACCGGCCGACGGATGAACGGCGTGTCTGTGTTCCTACTTGCACCGGCCGCCAGGGTCTACTTCACCACTTCTGCTTGCAGCACGGATCCTTCGCCGGCGCCGGACACGTCCGCGCGAGCGCACACGGCGGGAGCGCGCACTTCCGACGCAAGTCTTCGACGATCAGATCGATGCGCACGCCGGCGTTGAAGTCGTTCATCGCGCTGTCGCCTGCAGAGATCGGGACGACTCCGCCGGCGTGGTGCAGCGCGACCACCGTGTGGTCTCGCTGGCTCAGCACGGGCGACCCGGACGACCCGGGGCGAGTGTCGGCGTTGTAGAACACGTTCGGATTGACCGGGTTGGTCGCAGTCGAGCTGGAGCTGCTGGAGCTGCTGGTGTCTGGCGGCGATGAAGAAGTGAAGCTGGGCGAGTCGGAGCTCGCGAGTATCGGCGACGTCACGCGGAGGATTGCCGGCTGTCCGTTCTTCGTCGCCGCGATCTCCTTGGCCTCTCCGCCCGGGTGCTGGGGGATGTAGATGGCCTCACCGTCTGTCGGCCCAGCGGCTCGCAGCTCTAGATACCCGTACTTGCGCGCAAGGTCGACACCAGAGTCGTTCGGATGGATGCGGAGCAGCGCGTAGTCGAGCACCGAGTCGGCCGCGACCACCGTCGCATTCGTCGCCTCGATCACCCCAAGTGCTTGGCCGATGCTGCTCGTGTCGTGGCACTGCTTCGTCTCCGCCATGAAGTTCACGGTGGTCGACTCCAGCTCGGATTCTCTACTCGACGACCCTCTGGGCGAAGCATGCGCTGCCGATGACGAGCATCCACTCGGAACACGACGGCTTGGACCACATCCCCAGCCCCTGAGACTCATCAGGATGCGGGTGTCGCCACGTCCTCTCGTGCCAGTCGTTGGCGGATCGCCAAGGCAGTGATAGTTCGTCATCAGGTAGTTGCCCCTGCCAACGAGCCATCCAGTACAGAAGAAGCCGGCTCGTCGGCGTGGCTCCCAGGTCGACAAGGCGCTGTCTCGACTCGCGCTGCTGCTGCTGCTGCCGCTGTTGGTGCTACTGCCGCTGCTGCTGCTACTACCGCTACCTCTGCTGCCGCCATGACCACCAAAGTCGCTTCCGATTGTCGTCGGATCAGGATCCCGACGCTGGAGCAGCAGGCGCGCCACGGATCGCGCCTTCGCGTACATCTCTGGCGCGCGCTTCTTGAAGCACACGGCTTCTCTCAGCTCACTGGTGTTCCCGACGATGCTCTCGGGCGTCCAGCGTCCAGTTTCGTCAGCGCTCGTATCGTCGACACAGTCGGTGGCACTGGAGCGCGACGAGTGCCACGGAGTCGCGACCACGAACGAGTCGACGGAGACCACGGGTCGAGTCGCTGCTCGCTCCGGGATCGGCAGCATCAGCGTCGCGATGCTCGGGAAGTATGAGAGCGTGACTGAACTGCCTCGGAACAGAAGCGGGTGGTCCCACAACGGCGTCTTCTGCCACGCGTGTTGCGCGAGACTCACGTTCTCCGCGACGAGAACCACCACCCGGCTGCGGTTCGAGTCGCCTCGGATCTCCAGTCGGTCGCCGCTCAGCAAGTTGCACTCGCAGAGGTTGACCGCGATCCAGAGCGCATGCGGATCGCAAATGCGCAGCACCTGCGGCGGCGTCTGCTGCCGTCTGACGATCTGCAAGGCGGTGGCGGCGGCACAAGGCGGTTGCGGCGCGCGGGCGTTCGACTCGGTCGCTGCCGCTCCGAGCGACGTGAGTTCCAACTCGGAGGGCCAGGAACGCGCAGGCTGTGGGTGGTCGAACACGACGCCGCCTTCGGCTCTCGCACACCCGCTGTGGTTCAGGTACCGGTCCAGCGGGAGCGCGAAGAACGCGAGCAGCGCGCCGGCTAGCTGCCTTACACCCGGCATTGCGCTGCGAGTGGTTCGAGCCAAACGTCGAGTGTCGTGTCCAGGTCATCGCTGTTGTTGTCCACTCAACCGCCCGATCTCGACGAAGAAGCGCCAACTGGCACTCGTGACCAGCGTCGATCACCCGAGGAAGAAGCCCCCATGCTGGCAAGATCGGCGCACTCGGACGCGTTCACGACCCCATTGCACTCGGTCGGGAGCTCTGAGGCGGCAGGCAGCTCTGCAGAAGTTGAGGCGCGTGCACCGGACCAGATCGGAGATGGGGCTGCCATCGACGTCGACGTCGTCGACACGCATGACTTGCTCTTTGTATGAGAGGCGCGGGCCAACATGACGTCATCCCCTTGCACCGGAGATCGGCGCGCGCGTCGACTGTCCCTCGAGGATATGGAAGCGACCGCGGGCAACTCCACCCACCCACCTGCTCCATTCGCTCGTCTTCGCTCGCTCGCGGAGGAGGAAGGCGAAGGAGACGACGAAGAGGACGACAGTTCGCATCCGCGATGGACGCGCTTGCAACCGCCGCGTTCGCGCGCTACGCGCAAGTGTCGCTGCACGGCTGGCGGCTGGCGCTCACGCTCGGCTGCGGCGCCGCGCACGCGCTCGCGGTGCTCAGCATGCTGCTGGTGTCCGCGTTCTTCCTCGTGTTCGTGGCGCGCGAGCTGGCGGCGCTCTGCGTGCAGCTGCTGCGGCGCTGCGTGCGGGCGGGCGCCGTGCTGCTCGGCGCCGCGACCCACTCACCGGTCGGCGACTCGGTGCGCGTGCTCACAAAGGTGCTGAGCAGCGGCGAGCTCTCGAGCATGCGCTGAGGCGGGAAGCGACGACGAAGAAGAAGACTACCGAAGAGGCGCCCGTGGCGACAGAGTCCACTCGACGCCTCGGAGAGCAGCAGCCATGGCGTCGCCCCGCCGCCAGCGCGCGCTCATCTGCCTGCTGGACCTCGCGGTCGCGCTCGAGAGCTTCGTCGCGGTCGTGCTGGTGGACACCGCGGCCCCGAGTGCGGACGACGGCGACGCTGCTGCGGTGCGGCGAGACGCGGCCGAGAGCCTCAAGCTGCCGACGGCGCTGCTCGCGCTCTGGGTCGCGCTGCAGTACGCGGCGTTCGGCGCGAGCGTCGCGTTCGCCGGCGCCGTGTGGCTCGCGCGCAGCTCCCGCGCCGTCGTGCTGCTCGCAAACGCGCTCTTCTCCGCGCTCTACGCGCTCCAGTGGGCGGCGCTCGCCGGCTGCTCGCTGCTCGCGCGCGACTCGAGCGCCGGCACGCTCTTCGCGGCGCTGGCGGCACCCCCGCTGCTCGGCTGCCTGCTGAGCCGCTCGGCCGGCCGCCAGGCGCGCGACGCCGCCGAGCGCCAGGAAGCGCTCGACATCGTGCGCGAGCACGAGGAGTTCCTGTACCACAGCGCCGACGCGTGAGCGTCAGGTGCGAGCATGCTGCAGCGGCAGCATCGAAGGACATGATGGAGCAAGCAGCCATGTATGTACGATAGAGAGGGTGTATCATTGCATCGCATAGTACAATCAAGTTTACTAAACCTGTCACCAATTACATAGAGGTTTGATCCGCAGTCACACATTTTCCTCCTGATTCGACGCATCGCCGGCATTGTCATGGGCGACACCGCGTGCGCGTTCGGCATGGACGTGGGCACCACTGCCGTCAAGTGCGTGGTGGTGCGCGCCGGCGGCGGTCGCCCCGAGGTGCTAGCCGAGTCGTACGTGGCGCTCGAGGAGCTCGCCGGGGCCGCGGGTGCGAGCGAGCGGCAGGGCGAGCAGCACGTGGGGCAGCTGCTCCTCGCGGTGCATCGCGCGGTGGCGGCGCTGCCGGCAGAGCTGCGCGCTCGGGTCACGTCGGTCGGGATCTGCGGGCAGGCGCGTCACTGACGGTGTGTAGCGTTGATGTGGTGACGACGTGGCTGACCGCGAGTGCTCTGTAGATGCACGGGATCGTGTGGTGGTGCAGCGCCTCGGTGTTCGCGGCGGCGCGGCGGCTGGTGGCGGACAGCAACGCCGCAGCTCTCGAGTCTGCGGTGTGGAGCGCGCTGGTGACGTGGCAGGACGAGCGCTGCTCGCCGGCGTTTCTCCAGTCGTGTCGCGCGAGAGTCGCGAGCGCGACCGCGGCGTCGAGCGCGCCGGCGTCGCCGCTCGCGACGGGCTACGGGCTCGCGACGTACGCGCACGCGGTCGCCACGGCCCCCGAGACGCTCGCGGGCTTCGACGCGTGCGGCACGATCCAGGACCTCGTCGCGTTCGCGCTCTGCGGCCACACGCTGGCGCAGCACGCGACGATCGACACGACGAACGCCTTCAGCTGGGGCGGCTTCGACCTCGAGCACTCGACGTGGAGTCGCGAGGCGTCCGTGGCTGCTTCGCGGGTTGCGGCGCGTGGCGCGTGCTGACTCGGGCCGCTCTGGCTGCTGCGTAGGGTGGAGGCGCTCGGCATCCCCATCGAGAGGCTGCCGGCGGTGCGTCGCCCTGGAGCGGTGGTCGGCCGAGTCGCGTCGGAGTCGCCGTTCGGACTGCCAGCTGGAGCGCCGGTGTTCGTTCCGATCGGAGACCACCCGAGCTCCGTGGTCGCGGCACTCGCGCAGCGTCCGGGCTTCCGCCTCGCCGACGCCTCCAGCTTGGACGCCAACGTCTCCCGTGCGTCGCTCTGTTGCGGTGGCCGGTGTGGAGCTGCCGAGTACCAAGTGCGTTACGTGTGCGTGTGTGTAGTGGTGAACATCGGGACGTCGGCGCAGCTGGCGATGCTGCTGGCGGAAGCGGAGGTCGCGCGGGTCGCGGACGCCAGCAGCCGGAGCTTCGAGGTTCGGCCGTTCCTCGTCGACTCGCTGTTCCTCGGCGTCGCGGCGTCGCTGTCTGGGTGCGCGGCGCTTTTCGCGTCCTGACGGGCGTGCGACGCCATCCACTGACCTGCGTGAGCTCTGTGGCTGCATGTGGCGTTCCCAGCGGCAACATCTACGCGTGGTTCGTGCAGCAGTGTCGGGACTGGATGCGGGAGCTGGGCGCCGAACCCAGCGGCGAAGGCGACGCGTGGTGGTACGAGAAGCTCATCGCGCTGGGCGACGCCAAGTTCGCCACGACGCTCGTGTTTCGGCCGACGCTGCGCGGCGAGCGCGCAGATCCGTCGGCGCAGGGCAGCGTCGAGCGGCTGCGCATGGCGAACTGGTCGCTCGGCGACATGAGCTCGGCGCTCTGCAGGGGGCTCGTGGACAACCTCGTCGAGATGGTGCCGGAGCAGCTGCGCGCCGCCGTGGCCACGCGAGAGTACGTGGGTGCAAGTGCGTCGAGGCGTCGGGTGGCTACCAAGGCTGCTGCTGACGGGGCGCGTGGCGCGCAGGATGATCGGCACGGGCTCTGCGCTCGCGCGCAACGCGCTGCTCCGCCGCCACCTCGCCGCGAAGCTCGCGGACCCGGCGAGCCAGTTGGTCGTCCAGAGCGCGGCGGACGCCGCGATCGGCGCCGCGCTCGCGCCGGTGTTGCTCAGCGGCGGGATGTGAAGTGTCCACACGCATTTTTTTCGAAGCCCGACATTTGACGAAATCCTATCCTGATATTTTGGATCTTTCGGATTTGACTTGCTCTTACTATTGTTCACCGCAAATCGTACTTAGTCCGGTAGAAAGATACGCGACGGTTCAATTTGCGCGCTTCCTCCCCCATTTTCGCTCTTTGAGTCGAGTCGACCGCCCCGACCGAGCGTGAGAGCGTGTGAGCCACCTGGGAACGCATGGGCTGCTGCCTCTCGCGCGAAGAAGACCGCTTCGACGCCAGCGAGGCGCTGCTGCCCAAGGCCGGCGCCGCCAAGCAGCCGGCGGCGGCCGTGAAGAACGACGAGTTCGAGCGCGTCGACGCGCCGCCGCTTAAGCCTGCGGCCGCCGGCAGCTACAAGAGCCCCGAGCCGACGCTCACGCTCGCGCGCGCCGCCGCTACTGAGAAGCACAACCCGGCGGCGGCGGTCGAGAGCGTCGACCTGCTCGGGCTCCACAAGGCGCCGGCCGCCAGGCCGCAGCAGCAGCCGTCCAAGCTCTCGGCGCAGGCGCACGCGTTCCAGCCGCACGGCGCCGCGTCGGTCGCGACCACCAAGCCGGCGGCGCCGGCAGTGACCGCGAAGTCCGCGTCGCCGCCGAAACCCGCACCAGCGACGCTTAAGCCCACGGATGACGCGTCGTCGTCCGAGGTGCCGCAGCTCGTCGGCGGGGCGGCGCGACCGGTCGAAGTGACGGTGGCGCACGTCGCCGTGCCGGATCCGGTGCTTGTGAAGCAGGAGCCCGCGCCTCCCAAGCCGCTCGAGCGGAAGAAGTCGGGCAGCGTGGAGCCCACGCCGACGCCAACGCCGGCACCCGCGTCTGTGGCGTCAACGGACGACGTGGACAACGACGAGAACGACGACGAGGCAGACAAGGCGCCGTCCTCCGCAGGCGGCGGCGGCGGCTCGAAGAAGTCCAAGAAGAAGAAGAAGGTGCGTCCGCCTCCTGTGGCCTGAGTGAGTGAGTGGCAGGCGCTGACTGCCTGCGGGTGCCGCTGTGGACACAGAAAGGGAAGAAGTGAGCGATGAAGTGTGCTGCTACGTGCGCCAGCACTTGACGACTCAAGAGCAAGAGAGCGAGCGAGCGAGCGAGCAAGAGAGAGAGAGAGAAAGAGAGAGAGAGAGAGAGAGAGAGCAAGAGAGAGAGCGACGCAACGGAGAGAGAAGAGCAGACGCTGTCGCGAAGAGTTCGAGTCCGTCGGCTGCTGCGCTCGTCGTCCATGCGGGCGGCCGTCATCCGATCGACATCCGTAGCCGCTTCTTGCGCGTGGCGAGGAACTCGGCGTCCTCGTCGCGCAGCCCCGTTTGCTGCTGCTGCCGCTGCTTCTCCTGCTGGTTGCGCTCCGCCATCTCCATCAGGTCGCTCGCGATGCTCGTGAGCTCCTTCGCCTCCTCCCGCAGCGTCGCGATCTCGTTGCGCTTCTCCAGCAGCTCGTCCTCCAGCGCGCGCATCTTGCTGCGGAGCTGCCCGTCGGCTCGCTGCAGCTGCTCCGCCTTGCGCACGAGCACCGCCTTCTCGGTCTCGAGCTGCTCAAGCCGAGCGCGCAGCGCCTGTTCCGCGTCGCCGCTCTGCTGCTGCAGCGCGCTCGTCGCGTGCGAGCGCTCCTGCAATGCGCGGTGCGCCTTCTCCAGCGCCCGCAGCTGCTCGCGCGCCAGCTTCTCGGCGCGCGCCGCGCTCTCCGCCTCGCGCCGCAGCGCCTCCGAGTCGCTCCGGTGCTGCTCCTCGAGCTCGAGGCGCACGCGCTCGAGCGCCGCCACGCGCCGCTGCTCCTGGCTGTCGAAGCGGTGCTGCAGGTGGGAGACCGACTGCGCGAGCACGGTCTCCGTCTTCTGGTACTTGAGCACCTGCGCGCCGAGCGCCGCCGCCCGCTCCTCCGCCGCGAGCAGCTGCGCGTTCTGCTGCTCGAAGCGCGCGAGCAGCTTCTCGCGCGCCGCCTTCTCCGCCTCGAGCGCGGCCACCAGCGCGTCCACCTGCAGGTCGTCGCGCATGCCGCTCAGCGTGCGCTTGTGCGCGCGGAGGATGGCGTCCGCGCCGCTCTGCACGTGCTGCTGGCGCTCGGCCGCCTGCTCGGAGCCGCGCTTGAGCTCGCGCACCTCGTGCTCCAGCTCAAGGATCTGCTTGCGCAGCGCCAGCGTCTGCTCGTCCGCGGCGATTTTGGCCTCCAGCCGTGCCTGCCGCACCTTCGCCTGCAGCTGCGCGGCGGAGAACTCGCGCTCGAACGAAGCGTCCGCCTGCTGCTCCTGCGGGTCGCCTCCTGAGCTCGTTCTCGCCGCGTTCTCGCTGGGATTTCGCTCGTTTGGTGCCGCGCCTGCGTTTGTGGATGTGCTGGTGGTGACTAACGCGTCGTGTTGCTCGGACGCGCCTTGCAGCGCCGGATCCGCTGGTGTCACCGCGACCTCGGCATCGTCGTCGCTCATGCTGCGTGGGCAATTCGAATTGCCAACGTTAGAAATTGATTGGGTTTTGAAATTGTGCTCTCAACGTTTCTATAAAGTCCGCATTTCTAAAGCAGCAAAAAGATGTGGCAACGACGAGCAGCAGGAGCACCAACTGCGGCTGCGCTGGCTGCGCGCCGCCGCGCACCGGCGCTCGCGCTGCTGACGGCCGCGGCGCTGGCAGCGACCGCCACGACGGCCGCCGATCCCGCGCGCGCCGCGAACAGCAAAACGACGTCGTCCGACTGCGTGTCGGCCACGGCACTGCTGGTGTTCCGCGGCTTCGGCGCCGGGCTCGCCTGGACTGTCGGCGTGGACGGCTACGCGCTGCTGAGCGCGCCGGACACGCTGTGGGCGGAGCGCGCAGCCGCCGCCGGTCGCGCGACTTCTGCGTCTGTAGCGCGCGAGATGAGTCGCGCGTTCGCGTGGATAGCGGCGCGCAACATGCTGGGGTTCGCGAGCTTCCTCGGCATCTTCGGCGGCGTCTCGTGCAGCCTCGAGCGCGTGCGCGGCCGCAGCGACCTTCTGAACCCGTTCGCTGGCGGCTTTTGCGCGGGGCTGGCGCTGCTGCCGGGCGAGCTGCGCTCCCCGCGCGCGATCCTCACGAGCGCCGCGCTCTGCGGCGTCGCGTCCATGGGCTTCCACTTCCTCGTGCCCTCCGGTGGCCAGAACCAGCGCCTTCCGTACAGCAGCGACGACGACACAGCGACCGACGAGACGAGGACGGCGCCGACTTCCGAGCGGCTGTAGAGAGAGTGGAGCGCATACTGAAGGCGCTGCTAACCGGGAGATGAGAGTACACTGTGACTGATCATGTGGAGTTGGTGAGTTTCGCTAGTTGTGAAGTACTCCGCGGAGCGTTGATGCGAGCGGAGGGCTGGAGACATTGCCGTGGACTTGTAGCAGTAGAACAGAGTGCGCAGCTGTCGACAGCATCGATGAGCGCTCCGATCGACACTCTCGGCAAACGCTCCGAGAGATGTGAGCGATCGCGTTAGCGACACCGACATTGAGGCATCGACACCATTCGACACTCCAGCGTCAAGAGACTAAAGTTTCGTGCGGGTTATCTTGAGACTCAAGCAGCGTCCTTCGAGCGCACAAAAGACTCGCGACGTAGTGAGCGAATGACAGGAGGCAACTTGCGCGAGCGGCGGCACCGGAGCGGCAGCAGCAACGTGCACCAGCGGCCGAACTCGGCTGCGAGTCCCACGAGAGTTCGCCGCTTGGTGCCAGCGACGACTTCGGTCGTCTCCCCCCGCAGCTCTGCGTCTCCGGCCGCAGTTCTCTCGTCGCCGTCTCGGAAGGAGTCGTTGATAGCGAAGAGTACGCTCGCTGCAGCTGAGGCGGCGCTGGCACGCAGAAGCGGCTGCGCCACCGCGAGAGCGCCGTCCGCTCCGTCTAAGGAGACCTCAGTGAATCAGACGACTTCAAGACGCAGAGTCCAGGTACGGACACGAGCGCTGCCTGTGACGCACCGCACGAACAGTTCTGATCACCAGCACGGCATTCACGACACGCAGAGCGCCAGAGGCAGCAGCGAACGCGCTGAGACTGACGGGCTCCACCAGACTCCACACGGGTACGGCAAGAGCTCGGTTGGTCGTGGCGCACCAGCTTCTCATCGCTGACAACACATCGTCGCCACGCAGCTTGCCGAAGATCAGCGGCCAGTCGGCTACCTCTGCAACACCTGCGTACGATGGTGACGCCACTCGATTGGTTGTCGGGACCGAAGTGCAGTGGGCGGTGAAGGTGAAGATGAGCGGCGACTCGGCCACTAGCAGCAGTGGCAGCAAGAGCCGCAACGACGCACCCGCGACCATCAGCCAGAAAGCAGGGCCAGCGAAGGCCATGGAGCTGGAAGCGTTCTCCGCTCTACTGCGAGACCGCTACGAGGGCAAACGCAGCTTGCGCGTCGCGTTCCTCAACTGGGATCGAGATAAAGACGGCCGACTGTGCGGACACGAAGTTCGTGAGATGATCCACACGCTCGGCTTCGACATGCAGCTCGGAGAGAAGAAGGTCGAGGCGGTTGTTCAGCACATCGAGCAGATGCCGCAGTCGTACGTTTGCTATCGGATGAACTCTCGCGACCGCGTCAGCCTAACTCGTCGTTGCTTTGCTCACGGTGCTGTTGAGCGTGTGGTGTGACGCAGGAGCCTTCGATACGAGGACTTTTGCGCGTTCATCTACGGTCACGCTAACCACGCCAGTGGATCCACCGGTGTGCCTGACAAGACCGGGGAGCGGACTGCGACGCCGACGAATCCGCACAAGGCGACTTCTCACACGGAGCCCAACGCGCTGTACCCGGACGTGAACCACGTGCTCAACATCCTGCGCAAGAAGTACGCGTCGCGCAAGTTCCGGAAGGTGTTTCGCGACTGGGACGTCGACAAGGACGGCTACATCACCATGGGCGAGCTAGAGAACAATCTTCGGCGGCAGGGAGTCTGCTTGGCGCCGGACCAGGTGAGAGAGATTTTCGAGAGCTACGACAGCGACCGCGACGGGCGGCTCGAGTACGCGGACTTTGTGCAGCTCATCGTCGCTCCCATCCAAGACCTGCACGGGAACCCGACTGTCCAAGCGAAGATCAAGAAGCAGGGAGAGGTGGTCGGCGCTCCGCAGGACCCGTTCATGATCCTGCGCAACTCGGCACTTGAGAGACCTTCGGGTGTCGATGTACGCGGCTCAATCTTGTGCGCGAGACCAGGAACAGCCCACGTTACCTCGGAACTGACGCTTGCTCCCTTGGTGATAGGACGATGGGATCCGAGCGGCGGTGACGCGCAAGATCAGAGCATTTGCTCCGCGGATCAACGACGCGTACGCGTCGTTCGACGACGATCACAGTGGCAACCTGTCGTACTTTGAGTTCCGTCAAGGGGTGCGTGGTGTGTGCGCTTAGTGCAAAGACACTTGTTTGGTGCTCGCTTTGCTCACACTCGAGGCTCGTACTCGCAGCTGAAGCAACTCGGCCTGGAGTTCACGGAACGCGAGTTTCGACACCTCGCGCAAGCCATCGACACGGACGGGAGTGGCGAGATCAGCTACAAGGAGTTCAGCAACTTGTTCAACCATAGACCGGGGCGGTGCAGAGTGAGCGGAGGCTCCAGTGGTGTAACCGGAAGCGGATCTGGTCTTGGAGACCCGGAGACGTCGACTCACGTCAAAGAGCCCCGTCCGGGAGCAGCCACGTTCGACTTTGCGCATCTCTCTCGGTACGTCACGCGGCAGCACGTACTGCGACTACAGCAGACTTGCTTACAGGCTGTTGTGAGTAGGAGAATGAAGATACCGACGCGACGAGGCAACACACCAGCACATGACACGAGTGCAATGCTGTGGTGCGTGCGACGGCCTCGGTCTCCGATCGCAACTTGGTACTGCAGAAATTGAACCACTTGTGCAATGAGCAGGCACGCGAACGGAGAACAAGAGCGGTCACGCTTTGCAACAGAGACTCAGCTGTACGGATCCGGGCAACAGAGTCACAGAAGACCTGCGCCAGGAACGCACTCGTCGCACTCAGCAACACACGCGACGCCGACGACGACGATCGGACAGGAAGAAAAGCAGCGCAAGCAAGCGAACTTTGTCAACCGGCTGCACCGAATACGCTCGCAGCAGCAAGAGTACGACTCGAAGTCGGAGGCGCTGCGAGAGACGTTCGACAGGGGCCAAGAGCGGCGCACGCAGACACTGCAGCGGCACCAGGAGCGGTACACACAGCTCGTCGACGAGCAACAGCGCCCGCCACCTCCGAACTCCTCACCCAGTCGTCCGCAGGCTTCGACGTCGATCTTTTAGCTGACAAGAGGAGGTTGCAGCAACAGAAGCTGTTCGATACAACACGCACCTGTTCGATACACGACGAGCACTCCATGGATGTGTATTCGAATACAAGGACCGGAACTCGGACGTTTGTTCGTTTACAACGAATTACAGAGGCGATCATGATGCGCGAGGTGTTCGAGGCGTTCCTGACGGACCCGATCCACGTGAACGAGGACATCTACGCGCTGTGGCTCGAGGGCCACAACGCCAACGACGCGCTCGCGATCCGCCTGCGCACGCCCATCGACCTGCCGGTGCTCGGCGACGAGCACAAGCTGCAGGAGCTGCTCTGGCGCGACACGGTGGACCAGTACCGCCTCTACGAGAAGCTCGAGCACTACCTCATGCAGCCGAGCCTCTTTCGCTCGCAGCTGCTCTTCCAGATCCCGCCCATCCAGCAGCACTACATGATCGAGCGGTACTACTCGCTCGACGGGCAGGTCGGCCGCTGGCTCGTGGGCAAGAAGCTCTCGGCCAAGCTCCAGAAGGACCTCGACGAGATCAGCGAGCAGGCGCAGCGCACGCTCCGGAGGTGCGTTGCGGCTGCTATTGCGCGCCTGCTCGCTTGCCTGACCGCTTGTGGTCTCTTTCTCTCTCTCTCTGTGCGTTCGTACTAGCTGTCGCCGGCAGCTGGAGAACATCAGCCGCGTGTACTCGGCGATGGAGGACCGGAGCTACCACGGTGTGTCCTGCAAGGTGATCAGCGAGCTGTACCTCATCTCGGAGAAGCTCGCGAGCAAGTACGCGTGCGTCATGTTCCTGCAGCACGCGCGGCTCGAGATCCACCCGACGCACCGCGTCACGGGCTTCCTCACGTGGGAAGACCTGCTCTTCTTCGCCGCGGTGCTTATGGTGCACTGGGTCCCGCAGCGCACGCAACTCGCGCAGCTCGCGCGAGGGCGAAGCCCGACTGCGCCTTGGAACGGCGACAGCAACAACACGCCGGCGTCGCCCAGTCCGTCGCCGCTCAAGAACCGGATCCAGCAGGCGCCGCAGGCCGGGACGCCTTCCGTGGTCGAGAACGGTGCCGAGATCGGCTTGCGGGTCGGCGCCGACTGGCCGTCGATCGCGTTCCTGCAGGAGCGCCTGCACCCGCTCTGCGTGCGCGCGACGTACGGGCTCGACCTGGGCACGCGGCTGACGAACTCGCTGCGCGACCTCAAGGCGCACCTCATCAACGATGCCGAGACGCTCGCCGTGTACCGCGCGAACGTGGTCGCGTGCCTCGAGAAGCTCCACCCGCCGCCCGACGTGCGCGAGCTCTCGGTGAAGCTCTACCTCGTCGTGCACGGGGTACGTCGCATACGTTGCCTGCATCTGCTGCATCGAAGCCGTGACGACACCGGCTGAACCGATTCACGTGCGTGCAGTTCCTCACGATCGGCGCGGGGCTCTCGCAGCCGAAGGAGCTCAAGGACCTGCTCGCGAACCTCCTCACGATGATCGTGCGCGTGCTCAAGGACTGCCGCGTGCAGGCGGCGCAGCTCAACGACCTCTTCAGCGCGCTCATCGAGTACGTCCGCCTGCGGTCAGGTGGCGGCGTCCCGCACCCGCGTCAGTGGCTGCTGCTGACGGCCGGAGCCTTTTTGCATCGCAGCTCGCTGGCGGAGCTCGACGTCTGGTATCTCCACGCGGAGGAGACGCGCGGCGTGCTGCTCGCGAGTTGGGAGCGCTTCCTGAGCGTCTGCCGCGTGCTCATCCTGACCATGTACGCCCGGATAGACTGACGCGTTGCGCGTGGGCGACGCGCGAGACGCGGCGCGATGGAGGAGGGGAAGGAGGAGCGCGTCGCATTTCGTTTCAACATGGAGGTTCACATCGGCATGGGAGGTGGCGGGTAGGCGTACAGGAGGAGATCGGGCGGCGTCGTTCGTTCAGGTTGTGGTGGCGGCACCGCCACCACCGCCGCTGCTGTTGTCGCTCTCGGCGTACGCGTGCAAACACCCGTCGTCCGTGAGCTGCGAGGCGCCGAGCAGCTTGACGGTCGTGAACGGGTCGCTGACGAGGTTGAAGAGCCCGGCGGCGAGGTCGGCGCGCGGCTCCATGCGGAAGACGCGGCCGTCGAGGTTGAAGTAGAAGAGCGTGACGAACGGGAAGACGTACTCCTTGCCGATCAGGCGCTGCACCATGGGCTCGTCCTCGAGCAGAGGCTTGAAAAAGTGCTTGATCGTGTCGCGCGAGATGCGCAGTTTGGAGATGCCCTGCACCTTGACGAGGTACACGGCGGGGTCGTCGCTCGCGAGCGGCTGGATCAGGTCCACCTCGAGAAGCACCTCGGCGTGGTACCGCGAGTAGTTCTCCCACTGGAGCAGGAACGAGTCGAGGTCGCGGAACGCCGGCGACTCGACGTCGTCCGTCATGATCGAGCGCAGCAGGGACTCAAGCAGGTGGCCGTGGTCGACGTTGACCGGGTCGTAGCCGCGCGCGAAGTGCGCGTAGTACTCGTGCACCTTGTCGGCGACGAGCGCGGCGGCGTTCGCGCGGCGCACGAGCGCGATCGACTGCAGCAGCACGCGCTTCTGCTCGAGCTCCCACACCTGCCGCTGCACGAGCTCCAGGTCCGAGTGCATGAGCTGCTCGCGCGCCGAGAGCCGCCGGAAGCCGGCGTAGTCGCGACCAAAGCGGCTTAGGTTGCGGCAGTTCTTCGCGCGCCGGCGCACGCGGCGCGTCGCCGCACCGGCAGCAGCCGCAGGCGCCGCTGCGGGCTGCGCGTAGGCGACCGGGAGCGGCTGCTCGACCAGCACGAGCTGCGAGGAGCCCGGCAGCAGCGCGAGCGCGAGCGGCAGGGGCGGCGGCGCCTGCGCTTGCGCCAGCGCCTCGCTGGTCGCGACGCGCGCGCGCCGCCGGCGCTCGGCGTTGCCGGACACGTGCGGGATCGAGAGCATCGGTGCGCCGCGTGTGTGTAGAGAGAGAGGCTGGCGGAGGTGATGGCGTTGTGCGTGCTCGGCTCTGCGAAAGAGCGCGAATGACAGAACAGGGGCTGGACGGACGGAATTAGCAGAAAACAGTACGTTTTAGCGTAAACAGAAGGAGTTTAGAGCCCTGCTCATAACAATGGTCCTCTGTCCGGCGGTCACGACACACTATTTTTGTTGCGATTCTTCCACGAGTCTGACCACACCACGCCACACCAAACCAACTTCAATCTGGTTGCCACTTTGCTACTGCTGCGTTGGCGCTCTTGTTGGGCATCTGGAGCCTCGCTCGAACGAGGGTCTCTGCAACCTGCAGCAGCAGCAGAGATTAACCGAATGATCCACCACAACAATAAGAAGCTTGCTTGTTTCGCTGCAAGCGTCGTTCGAGGCGAGTGCGTGACCCTTGCATCGATCCTCTCTTCCATGGAACTTACTCTCGCGACTGGCCGGTTAAAAACCGAAGAGAGGCTGGAGAGACTGGAGAGACTGGCGTCGAGGCAGTCTTGCTCGTGCTGCTCGATGCGCGATGCGCGATGCGCGATGCGCGATCACGTCCGTCTCGCTTCTCTTTGCACATGCTCTTACTCGGCCTTCCGCCACCACCTGCGTTCGCTCGTGCAGAGACACATTCACGCTGGTGGTGCTTGCGTGCAGCAAGGTTTCCATGAAAGTGCATTGCGCCAGCCGTAATCCCGCAAGATCACGCCGCTCCGCTCGCCATTGCGCGCCGACTGGTGGTGAAGAACACAACTTGGTGCTGTTGCTGCTGCGAGCTGCACCCTTGGCGCGCGAGGACGTACCAGCGCTTCCCACTCTACGATGTCCACTCCAGACCTTGTGCCTCCGCTCGAGTGTGCGTTCCTGCTCGACGCCAAGTGGTGGTTGGCTTCCCGCACGAGTGTATGGCGCACGTCAAGAGAGTCGATGGCGCTGCAGATGTGGCACGGAGCGTGGTCGTCTGTGAACACGACGGACCTCAATCAATCGATCTCCGCGTTTACTGGTTGGAGGCTGCACACAAGGCAACGCTAGGCCTCATACACTAGGATGTCAATGCAGCCCGCTGTGCCATAGTTCGCGCAGTACGCCTCGTTCGACGCGTCCGGGGTTGACCGACAGGACCTTCTCAAGGCGCTCGGCCAGATCCGGATCCAAGACATAGAAGTGAGCAAAGTCCACAAAGTCTGCTGCGCTCGAGTGGATCACGCCCTCGGTGATCTAGCTGTTGTTGGCCAGCACCTCGAAGCGCTTCTTGGCGTCGAACGCTGTGAACAGACGGCTCTTGCTGTGGCACCCGAAGCCGAAGCCGAAGCCAAAGGACGGCGAAGCCGTCAAGGATCGCGAGGTACGCTAGGCCGTGCTTGCTGGACAGCAATACGTTGTCCGTTGACTCCATGCCACTGAAACTAGCGTTTGGCGCGTGACGCATAACGATACGATCCGCGGCCCTCACGACCTCCACGGCCGTGACGACCACGTGCAGGAAGCGCGTGCGGGTCTCATCGACGATCTTCGCGATCTCGTTGATCCGAGTGGACGTCGCACCACGAATGCCATGGCGTCGCCCTTGGTGTTTGACGGAGGTTTGTCTTCCGACATGGTGTTTGCAGACGCCCCCGCGAGAATGTTGTCGGCGTTGTTGTGTTCAACTAACGGTGCGCTTCGTACAGAAAGCTCTGGATTGATAAGAAAATAAACTTTACCGGCACCGACACCGACACCGACACCGACATGAAGACCTCAAGGTCTTGTTGGTGTCGGAGTCAATGTAGATGAACGGTGGGATCGTCTCGACACCACCTCGAGTGCTCTCGACCCGGTAAATTGCATTGAGATCTCAACCTGCGCGGGTCTGGGCGACTCTGCGGCTATCGCGCATCTGCTTGAGTGGGACCTGAACGCACTGGCAGCGAGCGTTGTGGCGCAATCGTGGGAGCTGGTGGATCGGTTGGAGTTGCCTTCGCCGCCCGACGACACGAATCAAGTGAACGCTTCCGCCGCAGCCAGGACAGGAACGATGCCAGAGATGACATCGTTCTATGCGGACAGCTTCAGGATCGTCGACGCGGAATGGAAAGCATCAGTGCTTTAGTAAAGCGTCCTCTCGGCGATTGCCGTGGGCGTGCTTGTCGTGGCGGCACTCGCACTTATCGTCGCGAAGTCAGCGAGGCGCCGGCGCGGATACGCGTCGATCTCTGCGTTGTAAACTGTTGCAGCCTGCAAAGTCATTCCAGCACAGAACTAGCACGTTCACGTCAACTTACATGTGGTGAACTGAGAGCTGAGAGCTGAGAGCTGAGAGCTGAGAGCTGAGATATTTCTCAGAACCTTATTACCTATAAAATGAATTACATTTTGTGCGAATGTTGACTGTAGCTTTTACGCGGACCATCATTCAGGGTCATTGTAGCTTGTATTCGAGCAGCATCACCTACTCGATCAACATTCGAGCGACTTTTACTTCTTGGGAGGACCTTCGAACAACATCGTGTCCAACAAAAACAAAACCGAATCACTTTGACGGGGTTATTGATGTTCGTAGACAGTGTGATCCCATGGAAAGCAAACACCAAAGGCGCAGCACTTGGTACGGATTATTCACAGAATGCGAGAGATGTACGAATACATGTCTGTGACCTTCCAGGATTCAACCCTCGCGCTCGCTGCACCGCATGCCCACGAGGCCCAAGCGCCTAACGCCGTCCTCTAGCTTTGCCCCAGCGGCGGCAGACAGAACCAGCAGAACGGCGAGCTCGACGGCGCTGGCACCCACTCTCGCATGTACGTGAGCTGGTCGATCTGTCGGAAGATGTCGTCTTCGTCCTCTGCAGCACAAGAGATGGCAGGTGAGACGACAACGAGCGGAGCCGTAACGCAACGTTGTGGTCGCACCTAGTGTCGGGCGGTCTCCGGCGATCTGGAGCAGCTTGCCCGTCCGGAGCTGCTGGAGACCCTGGACCACACCCCACCGATCCACGATCACAAACGCAGTGAGCGGCGAGCCTGTGCAGCTAGCTAGCTATCGTGGCGCTTGCCTCGCACCTCTATCCAGTACTTGGCCGCGTGGTGCGATACTGCGCGTAGTGTGATCACCGTGCCGTTGATGCCGAGGCGGAACATGCGAGCGTCGTTCGGCGCTGCACGCGGCATACGACAAGTGAGCTCCACATCAGCACCTCACCGCATTCCGTCGCTCACAGTGTGAGACGAGCGCATGTGCATGTGCTTACAGACGCCGGGCTCTTGGACCAACGTGATCTCCGTCGCGTTCCGGATGTCCGCCGACATGACGCTCACCTGGTGCGTTGGCTGCGGGTGATGAACGACCAGCGCATCACAACTGGTAAACGCACCGCACGAGCAACACGCAGTTGCTGCTTGCAGCCATCGGTCGGCAGACAAGAGAGCAGTAGGCAGCAGCGACGCACATGGACGCGGTAGACCATGAGCTGGAAGTCGACGGTCTGGAAGAGGAACGGCCGCCAGGAGCCGTCGAGCTTCTTGTACTCGAGGAAGCCCGAGAGCCCTTGCGACCACAGCGACGGTCGTCAGTCACCGGAAGCCATGCTTGATTCACACGTGGTAACCGCTCCGCGCACCTTCTTCGTCGCACAGCACGCTGACACTGACGCTGCTGCTGCGCCGCCGCGAGAAGGCGTAGTACGCCGTGAGGTCGGCGCCGTCGGACTCGGCGGCGGCGGCGGCAGCTGCGGTTGCGGTCGCGTCGCCGCTCGCCCGTCGCGCGCGCTCGTGTGCCGAGAGCCGCCGCAGCCGCTGCACGGGGCTCGATGTCAGCGGCGGCACCGTCGCGCGCCACGAGGTCGCCATCGCGACTGTTGTGATTGAAGGCGAAGTGTCAAAAACCGCTCACAACGCTGCAATCTGTCGAAAATAGGCTCGTTCGACATTTAGTCTTGAAAGTTGTATGTTGTCGGCGAACCAGTCGGAAAAAAGTCAGGGGAGCGGCTTCAATTCGCGCTCAGTATCCAAACAGAACAGCGCGCGATACTAATGATGACGTTGCCGGTCGTGCGCGCGGTGCGCGCGATCGCCTCCGCCCCGCGTCTGCAGCGCAGCGCCGCAGCCGCCGGCGCGCAGACCGTCGCTGACCCGAGCGAGCGCCGCGCGTGGCTGGCGCAGCTGGCGGCGCTGGCGCTCGGCGGCGCGGCAGCTGCCTCTGCGCTCCCCTCCGCGACCGAGAACGAGCCCCGCAGCGCGCTCATCGCCGCCGTGGTCGACGCCGAGGCGGCGGACGCGGCGGCGGCGACAGCGGAGCCCAAGGCCCGCGGCCGCCGCAGTCTGCTGAAGAAGCGCACGCAGCACACGGCCAAGCTGGAGGAGGTGGACCTGATGAAGGCGCACCTGGACGAGTACCGGCGCAGCCGCCGCGACATCGGCTCGCTGCGCGCGCGCTTCGACGCGTACGCGAGCCGGACGGTGGGCGCGGGCGAGAGCGCCGCGCGCGTCATGACGTTCACGGACTTCCTGCACTCGCTCATCCTGCCGCGCTTCCGCCTGCAGGCGCCGGTGCGTCCGTGGCCCACAGACACGTGTCGCTACAGTACACCTGACTCTCCCTCTCTCTCTGTGCACACGTGCGAGCAGCGCCTGGACGCCGAGTACACGTGCGAGTTTGTGGGCGACGCGAACAGCCTCATCACGTACGAGGAGTGCTACCTGCTCATCCACTTGCTCCAGAGTACGTAGGCGGCCCCGCTGAGCTGAGCCTCTCTCCCTCGACGGCCGTCGGCTAACGGCCGCCCTGCCGCAGTCCCGAAGGAGCACTTTGACGTGGCGTTCGCGATGTTCGACCTCGACGGCGACGGCACCGTGGACAAGGAGGAGTTCTGCCACGTGATCGAGAACCTGCTGCGCGCGATCACGGCGAGCGAAGCCGGCAGCCCGCTGGCGATCTCGGCGGAGGCCACGCTGCCGCGCCTGACCAGGTACCTCTTCGGCCGCTTCGGCAAGAAGCGCATCAAGGCGCAGGAGCTCGAGGCCGCGCTCGACCTGCTCCGCAAGCAGATCCTCAAGGCCGAGTTCGACCTGTACGCCAAGACGACCCAGGACGCCATCTCGGTGCACGACTTCGCCATCACGCTCATCTCGTGCTTCGACCCGGAGCGCCTGGCGCCGTACCTCGAGCGCGTGCAGACGCTGAACGCGAGCCAGGTGGCGCTCTCCCGTCTCCCCTTGGTGCGCGTCTGGGAAGCCGTCGGTCGCTCGCCTCACACGCTCGTGCCGCCCGCAGGAGCTCGTGACGTGGGACGACTTCTACAACTTCCACTTCCACGTGCAGAGCAACCTCGAGGACATCAAACTCGCGTTTGAGCTCATCGGCGCCGCGGAGATCACGGAGGCGGACTTCATCCGCGCCACGCGCGTCGTGAGCGGCGTCGAGCTGTCGTTCCCGGTCGTGCAGCTCGCGTTCCGCATCTTCGACGGCAACGGTGCGGCGCGCTGCTCGAATGCGTCGATCGGCAGACGTGACGCGACGTGCTGACGGTGCTGACGGTGCTGACACCATGTTCGCAGACAACGGCACGCTCGACCAGACGGAGCTGCTCAAGGTGCTCGAGATGCGCCGCGACATCGAGCTGGAGAAGAAGCAGCCGGAGACGTACGTCAAACGCTTCTGGAGCTGCGTGCGGGAGGCTCCGGGCGCGAGCCAGCAGCACTAGGACGCCCCCTCCCTCCGTCTCGCGCCAGCGACCGTGTTCTCTGGTCGCAAGAGCGCCGCCACGCAAGCAGCAGCCTGATAAATAGCGTCGTCCATTCGCCTCTGACGCCCCGGAACTCACTGCACACGCACGGACGGGGACGGCAGCCGAGCGAGCGGCGCGACTACCGACTGCTCGTCTGCAGCTTGGCAGCCGCCGTCGCCTCCGCCACGTCCGAGAGACTCACGGTCGTCTCGGACCGGCCGACGTTCACGACCGTCACCTTCTTCTTCCCGACCACGATCTCGTGCGTGCTGTCGCCGGCGGCGGTCGGCTCCTCCGAGTCGGCGTCGGCGGCGGTGGCGTCCCGGCGGTTCTCCGTGGCGTCGTACTCGCCGACGAAGTCCACCGACCGCTTCTTGAGCGGGGCGGGCGGCGCCTCCGTCGCTGCCACCAGCGCCGCCGTCGAGACGCTCGCGGCACCACCGACGCCTCCCGCCTGCTTTAAAGGCGGCGCGGGAGTCGACGACGCCGCGCTGCCCGCCGCAACGGCGTCGTCGTCGGTGGCGGCGGCGGGGGCGGCCGCCGTGTCGCGGTTCTCGATCGTGATCTTGCCGTCCTCGTGCGTCGAGATGGTCGTGATCTTGTTCTTGGAGCTCGCGGCGCGCTTGATCGTGATCTCGTCGCCGCCCTCCATCTTGATCGTCGTCGTGTGCGCGTCCGCGCCGCTCACGTGGATCGCGGCCGCGGGCGCCTTGCTCGCCGTGTCCTCGCCCGCCTCCCGCCGCAGCATCTTCGCGCCGTCCGCGGCGTCGGCGGGCGTCGCGGTCTCCGTGCGCCGCTCGACGCGGTCCGCGACGATGAACCCGTCGCGGAACGTGTGCGTGGCCGCTGCCGGTGCAGCTGCTCAAGCGCACGAACGACGAGGACCGTGACGGTTAGTACGAGGAAAGGAAGAGAGAGAGAGAGAGAGAGAGAGAGAGAGGGACGCACCCATGTCGCTGCGCAGCATGGCGAGCGAGAGCAGCAGCAGCGACACGCCGAGCAGCACGCCGAAGAGCACGCGCTCCGTCAGCTTCGCCTCGCGCCGCATGATGAAGCGCTCTCTTCCAGCTTGCTAGTATTCTGGAGTGAAGTGCGCGGCTGCTGGTGTTGGAGGATTCCTGACAATTTACGCATCTAGTCACAGAAACGGCTTTTACGCCTCCTGCTGCAACCATCTGGATGTTACTGCAACAATCTGGTACGAGGTTGTAGAGTGCAGCACCGGATGCTCAGATGATCGAGATGATCGATCCTCGCCTTTGCCTGACGACGACGACGGACTCTCCGCATCCAGAGCAGGCTTCGAGCATCGCAAAGTGTATTGAGGAGGAATGCGTCGAAGAGGTCCGATCCGATAAGTCGCTCGCCTTGTTCGTTCGCTTCGTTCGCTTCGTCCGCTCACTTGCGGCGCTTGCCGCTGAAGAAGTCCTTCTCGCGCTGCTCGAAGGCCGCGAGTTTGGCCGACTGCGCCTGCAGGATCCGCTGGCGCATCTCCGTGCGCCGCTCCGCGAGCGAGCGCGGCTGCTCCGCGAGACTCGGGAGCACCGCGCCGCACACGAGCGCGAGCAGCAGGCAGCGGCTGACGAAGTTCATCGTGGAGAGCGAGTCGAGTCGACTGGAAGAGAGCGAGAGTGAGTGAGCGAAGAACCTTGGACGGAAGCTTGGAAGCTTGGGGCGACTTGAGCGCTTGGAGGCGAATCGCGCAGTGAACTCTCGTGTTTTGCTGCTGTCCTTCGTTGGCGTTCATGCGATCGAGTGCGAGCACCTCCAACGGCCACTAACCGCTTCCAAAAGCGGCGCTACCCTACTACTTCGCTCCTCCTGCGGCTGCGCCGGTGGGGGCGGCGCCGCTGCCCTCGGGCGGCACGTAGCACATCATGCGGATCCAGCGGCGGCGGCGCACCGACGCGCCGAGGCGCTTCATGCTCGACTTGCCGCGCGCCAGGTGCAGCTTGAAGCGCGGGAAATCGGTCGCGTAGCTCCAGCCCTCGTCGTCGCACTCGGTGTAGTTCTTGTCGATCTTCCACGGCGTCGTCCAGATCCAGTGCGCCGGGAGCTCCACCTGCTCGAAGCTCAGCTCCACGTCGCCGCTGCGGTTCGTGAATCGCTCGCGGTCGGTCGGCAGCAGGTGGTTCGGCCCCCACTTGCCGAAGATGCTCACGCGCTGGTTCTCAAAGATCTCCTCGAGCGCCACGCTGCCGTCCAGGTTGCTGTTGTACCGCGCGAGCACCGCTCGGCGAGGCGGCGCGCCGAGGCCGCCGCTGCCCGACGGCCGGTTCGGGCCGACGTCGGAGCTCCGACCGGCGTCCGACACTCTCGGCGCGGCGGACGACTCGCCGCCGGCGTCCAGCGCCTTCTTGAGCTCCGTGAAGAGCAGCTTCGTCGACTTGACCATGCCTTCCTTGGTCGCCGACGCGATCTTGGACTTGAACATCGTGCTCTTGGAGAACGGGATGCCGATGTAGGCGCGCGCGAGCAGCTTCCCGTCCGCCTCCCGGCTGATCTCGAACAGCGTCTCGACCGTGAAGCTGTCGCCGTACGGGATGTCGTGCAGCGCCATCTTGGTCTCGATCACGAACAGGTCCGGGTCCGCGTTCTCCCGCTTGCTGCTGAAGTACACGTGCTGCGTCTGCGTCGCGGTCGTCGACGGCGGCCCGAGGCTCGAGTTCGACTGCGCGCGGAACTTGATCGCCCGCACTTGGCCGCCGAACTCGACCGAGTCGGCCCACTCGCCAAAGTCGTGCTCCGAGTCCCCGCCGGCCTTGTGGTACCCTTCCCACCGCTTCTGCGTGTTGTCTGCGTAGTAGAGATCGAAGAAGTGGAGTCCGTCCTTGACCGACGGGTGCACTTCGTACTCGCCGAGCGGCGTTCGCTCCTCCTCCTTGCTCACGAGGAACGGAGTCACTGGCGCGTCGCCCCCGCCGCCGCCGCCGACCGACGGACTGTCGATCGTCTTGTTGAGCAGGTCGTACTGCAGCTTCGTGGACGACAGCACGCCCTCGCGCGTCGCCGATATGATCTTGGACTTGAACATGCAGCCCTTGGAGAACGGGATGCCGAGGTAGACCTTCGCGGCGAGGGCGCCCGACGCGCCGCGCTCGACGACCGTCACCTGCTCGACGTTGAAGCAGTCACCGTACGGGATGTCGTGCAGGAAGACCTTGGACTCGAGCACGAACTTGTTCGGGTCCGCGCTCGCCGCGTCCGTGAAGAAGATGTGCTGCGTCGTCGTGTTCATCGTGGACGACGGGCCGATGCTCGCGTTCGTGAGCGAGCGGCAGCTCAGTACGCGCACCTGCCCGCCGAACTCCTTCGACTCGGACCACTCGCCGATCTCCATCTCCGTGTCACCGCGCGCCTTGTAGTACTCCTGCCACCGCTCGATCCGCCCGTTCGCGTAGAAGAGCTCGAAGAGCTCCACGCAGCTCTTGACCGCCGGGTGGATCTCGTACTCGCCGATCAGCTCGCGCTCCTGCTCGGACGAGACAAGGAACGGGGTCACGGACGCGCCGGCCGCTGCGTTCACCGAGTACACGAGCTTGAGCGCGAGCTGGCCGAGCGTCACGTCCGACGGCGACGTCACGGGCCACGAGCACCGCATCTCGGCCTCCTTCATGCCCGTGAAGCCGAACATCTCACGCAGCGAGATGGCCGTCTCGCCGATCTTGGTCGTCAGGTACCGCAGGTGGATCTCGTACACGTGCAGCACCATGATGTCCGGGAGCCCGCAGAAGCTGCCGCTCGTGGAGCCGATCGCGCGGCACTCGTCGCACTCGGCGCACGCGTGGTCGTGGAAGTGCCACGCGAGCTTCTCGCTCCACGCCACGACGCCCTTCTCGCACGGCTTGGGCGCCGACTGGCCCACTGGCACGTGCGAGTGGTCGTGCAGCTCCGACTTGAACTTGGCGACGATGTAGAACTGCCGCAGCGACCCTTCTTTCGTGTACGACATGTCCTCGACGACGACCTCGAGCCCGTGGGCCTTAAGGTGCGCCGCGCTCGCAGCGGCCGCCGCGTCGCCCGCGGAGCTGCTGGCCGCGCTCTCCCCGGCCTCGTCCGGCTTGCCGGGGGACGCGCCGGTCGCTGCTGCCAGCACGGCCGAGCTGAGCGTCGAGTCGATGCGGCCGGGCACGCGGCTCTGGATTGCGCGCTTCGTGAGCACGCAGAGCCACTTGCGCACCGCGAGGTCGTTCTCGGCGCGGAAGAAGTAGGTGCCGCCGAGCGTGCCGCGCACCTCGAGCGTGCTCGCGCCGAACTCGAGCGGGTCCGCGGGCTTGACGGCGTGCACGGCGAGCGAGCCCTTGATGTTGACGTTGCGGCGCGCGGCGTCGGCGTTCGGGAAGTACTTGATGCGGCCGTTGCCGTCGAGCACGACGTAGCGCTTCTTCCAGTTCTTGCCGCGCTGCGCGCCTTTCTTCACGAGCAGCCAGCCGTCGAGCTGGTCGTTCCCGAGCTCGAGGAGGCTCTCGACGAACTCCTGCTTGTTCACGACCGTGTCGGAGAAGAACGGCATCGTGTAGTACGTCGAGCGCCGCGGGAGCAGCGACCGGATCTCCGACTCGAGCCGCTCCTTCACGCTTGCGTGGCGCTTGAGTGCGTTCGCGGCCGGCGGCGGCGCGCGACCGGCAGCGCCGCCCGTCGGGATCGCGGTCGCGGAGCTCGCGGCCGCGCGCGTGCGGCTGTTGCGCGCCGTTGCGGCGCCGTTCGCCGCCGGCACGCCGTTCACCCCCAGCTGCTGCTGCTGCTGCTTGGACGGCAGCACAGCGAACGCGACGCGGAAGAGCACAACGATCGTCGCGATGCCGACGGTGATGACCACGAAGAGGTCCACGAACTCCTGGTAGCCGTTGCGCAGCGCCTGCGGCGGCGGCGCGCACACGAGCGGGTCCGGCGGCGGCACCACCTTCATCGCGGGCGAGTGCTGGAGAGGGGATCGGAGACTGCGCGCGCGTTAACAGGACGAGCAGGGAGGGGGGATGATCGCAGCGCACGCAGGTGATTACGACGGTGAGCAGCTACGCTCTCAACGAGTTGTGGTTGTCGTCGTCGTCGTCGTGTGCCAGGTGGCACTGGGCCTGACTCGAAGTTTGTATGAGGCACAGAGTCAGAGGGGTGTCCCCCTAAGTACGAAAGTATCGACGTTGAAGTATCAGGGGTCGTCAATCGGGTACGTCGCGCACACGACAGCAGTATGAGAGTCGGAGCTCGACGCCGCGCAGAAAGCGGCAGCGCTGTCGAGCACCGCGAGCCTGTTGTCCGCGTACACGACGCGCCTGTCGACGAGCGACTCTGCGAGCGTGCAGTTGTAGAGCTCCAGGTTCCGGAAGTTGGCACCATGAGGGTGGCTGGAGGTGCATCTCGTGCGACCAGGTTAGCTGGATGTCGGTCTGGTGTCGGTCGTCCTTCAGGCTTGAGCAGCTCGACGAAGTACGCCATCCTCCAGAGCGACAAAGATGACGCGGGTGTGTCGTCGTCGTCGTCGTCGTCGCGAGGAAGCAGCAGCGCTTGGTGAGGACGAGGAAGGTGACGCACCACTTACCACTCCGCTCGTCGTCATCGCCAGTGTCGGTAACGCTGCGTCAAGAGCTCAAGAGGAACACGCCCGTCCGCGAATCGACTTTGGTCGACGCAGTTGATCGCCGCCTGCGGCCCGTACGCGGTGTTCACGACGTCGCCCGGCTGCGACGCACAGAACAGCGAGCCGGACGCATAGATGGCGGTCGTCGTGCGCGTCGCGAGAGCCGACTGGACCCAGGACGGGAACGCGGCGACCCGAGTGTTCTCGATCGACACGTACTTGATCTTCGTCAACTGCGGCGGCATCGTGTCCGGCAGCTCGCGCAGCGGCATCCCGGACAGCACGATCGTCGACAGCGGGTCGAAGCGCTTGTCGAACCGGACCGAGCGCATCGAGTGCAGCCGGTTCCCGTGCAGCGACAGATCCTTCACCTCGAGGCGCGTGAGAGCGTCCGGGAACTCGGTGAGCTCACAGTGCTCGACGCTCAGCGTCGACACCGGGCGACCCCACCTCGCGTCCAGATCGTCTGGCAGAGTCGTCAGGTTGCACGCGACGACCTCAAAGTTTACGAGACTGCACGGCAGCGGCTCGAGGACTCCGTCCGGCAGCCGCGTCATGTTCACGCGTCCCAGGAGCACGTACTTGAGGTTCCGGTGCGAGCTCGCGCTGATCGCCGCGCGTTGCGGCCAGTCCGCGATGGTCGAGTTGTAGATCTCGAGCCCGACAAGGTTCGGGAACGCTCGGATGCTCGCCGGGACGGTGAGCGCCGGGCAGTGCGTGATGAGAAGCGCGGACAGCACGCTGCGCTCGAGTCCCTGGAAGGCGTCTTCCGGGACGCTCGTCGTGTTGTGGCGGAAGCAGTTGTACTCGAACACGGAGCACGGGAGGTCGAACGCCAGCCACGGCCGCACGCGCTGCCGGCAGCCGGCGAGGTGGCTGTCCATGTACGACAGGAACGACGCCGCGTGCAGCAGCAGAATCACGACCCCCCAGAACGCGAACACTCCGTGCAGCAGCGTCTTTGCCGTCGAGTTGATGCGGAGCTCCGTGCGCGTGAGCTGCACGCGGAGCATCTTGGACCGGAGAATGTGCTCGGCGGAGGGGCCGTCGCCGTTCACCTTGAGCAGTTGGTCCAGGAAGTGGCTCGTGGCCAGCTGAGTCAGCTTCGCTTCGGACGACACCGACGGTGGTGCTGGCGGTAGCGGCTCAGCCTGAGCGTTCGCTGAGCGCGAGGCGACCAGCGTCGTCGAGGTGGGCTCCTTGACCTTTGCGAGCGACACGAGCTTGTTGAGCCCCAGGTAGATCCCGACGTGCGGCGCCACCGTGAAGATGAAGTCGTTCGTCGTCACGATGACGACCTGCTGGACCGCCACCATGTTCACGAACCACGCGCTGTCGTAGAGGAGCTCGACCGGGAACGCGGCCGCTCGCATGTCAAAGAGGCGTGCGTACGGGACGAAGATGAGCACCGGGATGAGCATCGCGGCGCCGACGTCTAGCACGATCTCCGTGCTGAGGCACCACACCCGCTCCAGCGCCATGGACCTGGCGTCGATGTAGGCGTCGCGCAAGTCTGTGAGGCCGCTGAGCTGCCGCGAGATGGCGTGCTGGCGCCGCGCCTGGCGGAGCTGCGCTTCGACGCGCCTGTAGACGAACGAGACGACCGGCCGCGACCAGCAGTTGAGCGCGATCGTCGTCGCGTAGAGCGTGTTGATCAGCGGGCTCGCGATCAGCAAGCTAGACCAGTACGCCTGGTACGTCTGCGACGCGATCTCGACGACCTCGCGGAGCGCGAAGTCGAGCTCGAAGTACTCGCTCTCGACCCCGAAGATGCCGCGGCGGCCGAAGAGGAACTTGTACGCGCCTCGCACCGCAGTCGAGGCGCGTGCGAGGCGCGAGGGCTTCTCCAGCACAGCAGCCGCGGGTGCTCGACTGGAGGGCGTCTCAGCGTGTGGCGGCGGGTGGATCAACGCGCTCTGACTGACCTTCCGCCGACTGCGCGGACACACGCGCGCGAGGCTGCGAAGGACCAAGAGCAGGTCGCGCTCGTCATCCTCTTCGCGCTCGTACGCTAAGGCGCCGTACTGCAGCGAGAACCGGAGCATCGAGGCGAGGGCGAACGCGTGCGTGGCGAGGAGGCAGCCGAACACGCCCCCTGCGAACCGGAGATCGCTCGTCGCCGTCGGCCCGATCAGCGATGCGTAGTACGCCATCTTGGGTTGCACCAGCAGGAAGTAGACGAACGTCGTGAGCGCCAAGTAGACGCAGCACGCGAGACGCAGCGCCAACACGAACCACCACACGTTCGCGTGCGTCCGCGGCGAGACTTGCAGCCGGATGTTGGCCGGCGCCGGCGCTGGTGGAGCTCTGGTGTCCATCACCACGCGGGTGACGACGAGAGCGAGCGAGCAAGCGAGCGAGCGTTCGGATGACGAGAGGAAGGCTGAGAAGCTAGGATTAGTACACGCCGGTCGCCGCCGTGTGCGGCTGATCTACAGGTGGAACTTTCGTCGCGAGGTGTCGAGCTGGTGCTGCTTGTGGATCCACTCGTACTCGCCGTACTTGGTGTCGAACGTGCCCTGCTGCAGCCAGCGCATCTTGAGCGTGAAGCGCGGGCCGATCTCCTGCAGCCGCGCCTTCTTCTCGTTCTCGAACACGTAGCGGTGGTGGCGCACGAAGATGAAGTCGCGCTGGTTGTGGAACGTCACGACCTGCCGGCCCTTGAACTCGGGCTCGTGGCGGAAGAGCGAGCCGAGGAACCGCCCGACGCGGTGCCCGAGGCGCGTCGAGAAGTTGTTGAGGATCAGCTCCGGCTGGTGGTCCGTGCGCCTCGCGTGGTCCTTGATGTCGTCGTTCAGCTTCACGTTCGTGACCTTGAAGAACGCGGTCGGGCCCTCCGGCAGGCGGCTGACGAGCATCCTGTGGCATCGAGAGCAGCAGACGCGGGAGGTGAGCACGCGTCGTCCCAACCAGCCAGCGACCTAACAAGCCAGCGAGCGCACCCGTTGCAGACTTTGCTCTTCTCCGAGAGCACGATGAGGTGCGTGAACTCCTTGTTCGTCGCGAACTGGACGATCTCCTTGATGTCGAACGTGCCGCGCTTGTAGTAGAAGGCGTTCGGGATGAGCGAGAGCAGGTCGCGGATGAAGTGGTAGAGCTCGCCGGACGGGAACGGCCGCGTCGTGATCATGAGCTTGGGCGTCTCGGTGTTCGCGAAGATCTGCGCGAACTCGTCGTCGTGCTCGTCGGCGGCGATCTCGTCGTCGCCGTCGGCGGCCACCATCGTGACCTCCGGCTCGCGGGTGTTGTCGATCGTGCGCGGCTCGAGCTTGGGCGGCGCGCTCTCGCCGAGCTCCTCGGCCTCGCGCTTGCGCTTGGCCTGCGTCGCCTTCTTGCGCTCCTTCTTCTCCTTGCGGAAGCGCTGCATCACCTGCGCGCGCTTCATCTTGTTGCGGATGTGCGACGGGTTCGAGCGCAGCGGCGCCGGCTCGCTGGCTGCCGCCGCATCGCCCGCGCCGCCGTCCTTGGGCTTGTTGGGCTTGCGGCCGCGCGCGTCTGGAGCCATTGCGGAGTTGGGGGTGCGAGTCGGGAGTGGCGCTGCGGAACGCGCTAGCTGCTGAAGACGAAGGTGACGTCGCCTGCGCTGAGCTGGTGAGCTGCTGTGCTCGAGGTGCAAATGGCTGGAGGACAAACGGTCGTATACTTTGTGCGGCAACTGTACTACTCTTCGTATATTGACCCAATGAAGCATACAAATTCCATTTTTTTTCAGCGAATCACATCGTTCTGATAGTGAAGAGGAGAGTTCACGCAACGCACGTCAACACATTCGGATCTCAACTGCAAGGCTAAGAGCTCCGTCCGCAGGCGTCATGCGGCCCGAGATGGTGGAGAACGGCGTCAAGTTCCTGCGCCACCCGAGCGTGCAGGTGCTGCTGCGTCTCCTGCTGCTGCGGTGGCCAATTCTATGACTACGCACACTCATTCTCTCATTCTCCTGTGTGCACATGCGCTGCCAGACGACGCCGCTGTCGGAGCGCGTGTCGTTCCTGGAGCAGAAGGGGATGACGAAGGACGAGATCCAAGAGGCGATCGAGCGCTTCCAGAGCGGCGACGACGCCGGCGCCGCTGCGGCGCCTGCTGCTGCGGCTGCGTCGACTGCTTCTGCGTACGCGCAGCCGCAGCCGCAGATGATGATGCACCCGCAGCAGCACCAGCAGCCGATGCTCTCAGCGCCGATGGCGATGGCGGCGGCGGCGCCCATGCAGCAGCTGATGCGCAGGTCGGCGTACCCGCCGTACATCCGCGTGCTCTGGACGATCTCGTCGCTCGTTGGCGCGGCGTCGATCCTCGGCTTCATGTGGAACTACGCGGTGCAGTCCGGCTACATCCCGTGGCTGGTGCGCGCTTGCGGCGTCGGATGTGGGCTTCAGGTTGGCGCTTGCTCGGCACGCTGACGCGGTCGGAACTTGTGCGCGTGCAGAGGACGCCGCTGATGCTGACGGCAGGGAAGGTCAAGGAGGAGGAGGAGGAGAACGCGCGCAAGGACGAAGCGCTCATGACGGGGCTGACGGACATGTCGGCAGCCATCCAGGCGCAGACGAACGAACTGTCGAAGCTCTGCTCCTCGCTGGACAAGAAGGAGCAGGAGCTGGCGACGAAGCACGCGATCTCGAGCCAAATCGCGACAACACTCGCGAAGCAGGTCTGTGTGGCGAGACTGCGAGTGCGTGCGAGTCAGAGAGGCGTTGCTGACTGAGTTCTCTGTGCCTTGCTAGACGACGAACCAAGCGATCTCAGAGCTAAAGGCCGAGATCAGCACGCTGAAGGCGCTTCTGGTGACGAAGAACGCGCCGAAAGAGGCCGAGACGAAGGCGGCGGCTGCAACGGCGTCGCCTGCGACCGCGAGTCAGCCGAGCGCTGTTGCAGTCTCTGTGCCAGTGGTGGTGGCAGCGCCGCAGCCAGCGATAGTCGCGAGGGCGGAGAAGGTCGAGTCTGTCCTGAAGCTGATCCGCACGCAGGTTCGCTACACGTTCACATGGCGAAAGTCGCGTTCGCACTTGCCTGACTGGTGTGCGTGTTGGTCGCACAGAACTCGATGGAGCAGCTCAAGCTCGCTGCTGGAATCCTGACGATGTATGTGAAGAACCTGGTGGAGGTACGTCGTCGGTGCTGAGTGCGTGTGTGTCTGGGTGGTCGGCTCGAGTGTGCGCTTACGCTGTTCGGATTAACGTGCGCTGCGCAGAACCCGGATGTACCTCGCTACCGCCGCATCGCCCCTGGGAACGCCAACTTCAAGCAGAAGGTCGAGCCGCTCACGGTGCGTCCACATGATGTCGATGCGATGTCGGGTTGGCCACTCACCCGCGTTCTCTCGTGTGCGACTGAACAGCACCACGACGATCTGCTCAAGGCGATCGGGTTCGAGACGAACGGGCTCAACATGGAGTGGAAGTGGCACACGGCGGACCGCAGCAACGGCGAGTTCGACGACAACTTGGCGCTTTTGCGCGCTGTGCTGAAAGCGCTGCAGTCCCTCACCGCGCCGTCTGCGTCGTCCAGCTTGTCGCTGGAAGAGGTCGCGCACGAGAGTCTGGAGGAGTACCGCCTGAAGAAATCGAGTGCGAGCAGCGATTCGCCGTCGAGCGCAGGCAGCGAGAGCGCTTCGACGCTCGCTCCAACGCACCAGACGACGTCGACGCCTGCTACGGGACCGAAAGAGAACGATCTGAACTCGTTCATGGCGAGACTCGAGAAGAAGGCGAGCAACGCCAGCAGCGCCAGCGACCTCCCGTTGAAGAAAGCGGCGGACAAGACTGAGCCGGTTGTTCCAGCAGTGTCTACTGAGACGCTCTTGGAGGACGAAGAGGAGAAACCTGCTGCGGCTGCTGGGTCGCTGTCGGAGGACGAGGAGAAGCTGCCGGCGAGCGCCATCGAGAGTGCGTCGGCGGGTGCGGGACCGGCGTACCCGAAATCGTTCAACGAGGTGATGGAGCTGATCCAGAAGGGCGAGACGGTTCCTGGCATCAAGGACATTGAGGAGAAGGTCTCAGTCGACTCGGAGGCGTACTTGAAGAGCGTGACGGTGTCTTCTACGACGGAGGAGGACAAGGAGGACGGCGACGAGGTGGTGGCTCGTGCGGCTGTGCCGGCCAAGCCGTGGGAGAAGATGCAAGCATGAGCGGCTCGTGCGTTGGCAGATGTGGTGTAATAGAAACCGTGGAGGTGACCATCACAGGACATAGCGTTACGACGATACTGGAGGGACCAGGAAGGAGAGTGCAGTCGATTTGTGGCATGATGTACCAATGTTTTTGTTACAAGCGAACCAGTTCACTGACTTGTAACAAATGAGTCAAGATTCAATTCCGGTGGTCCTGCAACGTCAGCGTGTGGCCGTCGTGCGCTTGCGTGTGCTGCGAGGCGATCGAGCGTATCCTTGGCCCGCACCTCGACGAGGAGCATCGAAACAACCTTGGCGTGGATGTAGCAATAGGGGAAGACGAGGAGCTGCACCGAACAAACGCTTGACACGCAGAAGCATCCATCTTACCACCGGGCACCGCACGCCACACACACTGGAGCGCGCACCCCCACGCCTGCCTCATGCCTCCCACGCCCAAGGACAACAAGATGACGAGGCGGTGGTGGTGAAAGCTCTTTTTGTAGTTTTCATATAATCTAGAGGCAGCAGCCGAGCAGCTTGCAGCGACGACACAGACACGTGACGACACGACCGCTGCACGCCTCGCCTTCCGCTCGCTCGGCTGCTCGCTTGCCTTCTGCTGCTCGCACGCGCGAAGCTATCGCTGCGCTGGTGCTGGCGAAGAAGACGGGGAGGAAGTAATCTACGCGGTGGCGTTCGGGTCGCACGACTCGATGAGGTACGCGATGAGGTCCCGGCGCTCAGCCGGCTTCTTGAGGCCCGCGAACACCATCTTCGTGCCCTTGATGTACTTCTTCGGCGCCAGCAGGTACTCGAAGAGCGTCTCGTCCGTCCAGACGACGCCCGAGTTCTTGTTCGCCGCCGAGTACGAGTAGTTCTCGGCCTGGCCCGACTGGCGGTTCAGGAGTCCCGAGAGGTTCGGGCCCTGCTTGTGCGCGCCGCCCGGGTTGACCGTGTGGCACTGCGCGCACTTGGTCTTGAAGATCTTGGCGCCGTTCGCGACGTTGCCCTCTCCTCCGGCGACAGCGACCATGGTGACTTGATTAAGGGTGGGGTGGGGTAAAGAGCTTGGTGGCGAGCGCTTGGCGAGTTCCGAACTGAAGCGCGCATTGGGCCGTCGTCGTCGTCGTCGAAGAAACCTCCAGAATGAGCGGCCCGTGAGCCACCACGCACAAAGTGCGAATGCTGTACCGCGACGTGTTTGCAAAGTGCGAAGTTGTGTAAACAACCTTGGGATCTAGGTTTTACAGAGACTAAAAAACCTTGCGAGGTGTTTTCAATCGCGGCAATTGTTTATACTCAATTGATGTTAGTGACTCTATAAAACTCGAAAGATTAGCTCACATTTCGTTTAGGTCCGAATCGCACTTTGCGAATTGGGTTCGAACTCGAGGTGGACCACATTGATCGGTGACATTTTACAGGATGGATGGTCGCTGCGCGCTCGCATACATTTGCCAAGTCAAACGCAACGAGGAGACAGAAACACGAAACCGACGATCCCCAAACCACTTGAAATTCGTATGCTCAACATTTGTTGGGTGAAGTCCCCTTTTGACAAAGGTCAAAACCGAGGTGCTGGACCATCAGAATGCCGACTTGCACGAGTTGCCACACTGTTTGGACGCTGCGTTTGCTGGCTGTTGTGACGCTGCTGCTGTTGTTGTGCGATTTGAGCGTGGCATGCTCCTGCCTCTCAAGGTGTTTTGTGTGAAGCAGTGTGATCTCCATTCGCGTGTGTGCCGCACTCCAAGATGTCGTTTTGTGAATATGCAAGTTGAGAGAATTGTGGAGAATTTTGCATCGTACCGTTGTGTTTTACTATATAAAACTGTCCTTTGATGTACTCTGTGCATTTGGTTACTAAGTAACTGTAGGTTACTTTCTCAGCCAAGGTTACGTCTCGGGTGGCGCCAAAAAGCCAAGCCAAGGCGACGCACCAACCTCTGCGCACCGACCTCTTCGAGCGCCGCCGTCTCCTCTCATGGCAGCGAACGGAAGGTGCGCGCGTCGGCATTCGACCCCTCTCATGAATGCCAGTACTTTCGTGTATAACATTTCGCGCCGCTGACTCTCCACTTTTGTTCCCAGCAACGCGCGGCGCTTTGCCGGCACCGCGGCCGAGGACGAGTACTTCCCGTCCTTCCTCACGGCGGCTCCCAGCGCACCTGCCGGAAAAGCAGCAGCAACCCCCGAGAGCCCGTCGCGCGCTATGCGGGGTGTCGGTGCGGGCGGCGCCGCGTGGCCGTCGCGCCGCAAGCCCCGGCTCACGTTCGCCGAGAGCCTCTCGATGGAGAAGAAGAGCGACGCCGACGCGCTGCTCGCCGACTCGCCCTTCAACCTCGCGGCCGGCGCCGACTACCTCGACCGTCTGCACGTGCGCCGACGGAAGCCGCGCGGCGCCGTGGACGACGAGAGCGAGTACGAGGAGGACGCGCCTCCGCCGCCCACAGTACGTCTCGCCTGCTGTGAGAGTGTGTGGCGAGTAGCGAGCTGACTGACCGCTCGAGTGCGCCGCAGTCGTCGCTCTCGAACGCGAGCGGCTTCCTGAGCGAACACCTCGGCGGAGGCGACTTGGGGGACGCGACGCGCACGGCGAAGGCGGCGGCTGCGGCTGCCGCGAGCTTCCCGGGGCTGCACGGCGACACCTGGGGGAGCGACAAGCAGTACTGGGTGACGGTCTACGGCTTCCCGGCGAGCTCCAAGTCGTTCATCCTGCACCAGTTCCAGACGGTGGGCGAGGTGATCAACTTCACGGCGGGCGCCGGCAACTGGCTGCACGTCCGCTACTACACGCGGCTGCAGGCGGAGAAGGCGCTGAGCTACGACGGCCGCACGCTCGCGGGCAGCCTCATGATCGGCGTCAAGAAGTGCTACGCGAGCGACCTCGAGGGCGTGCGGGAGGAGCCGGCGTCCAACATCTTCGTCTCGAGCACGCGGCAGCAGAACCCGGGCAGCAGGTGCGTCGGCATGCGAGCAGCTGCCGCTGATCTCCTCGCGCTCTCGCGTCTGACGCCAGTGACGAACGCCTGGGCAGGGACCTCGAGGTGGACCCGACGGACTCGGACATCATGCTGCCGCCGCGGCGCCGCCAGGACATCTGCTCGCGCGTGCTCAACTATCTGTTCAAGTGGTGAGCCGAGCGAGCGAGCGAGCACGTCGTCAATACAGCGGGGGAACGTCTTGGTCGATACGATTGATCGCTTCAAGACCACATGACGAATGCTGGTACAGTACCACTGCCACCAATACTGTACCGTTACGGTACTACCGTACCGTTTTTGTGTGTTTGCGCTGCCCCACAAACGAAGCAGAAAACCAGGAAGCGTGTAAGAAGAGTGAGCGACCTCTTCTCCTCCCTCCCCCTGCGCCGCTCTCGCGAC